>SNQJ01S0245795.1:0-13270 GCA_010110895.2 Picea sitchensis | reverse complement strand
ATTCATTTCGTTGGTTTCAATCCCGCTTATTCACCCCTGTGAGCATCACCCGATGCAATGAGTTCTAAGTGGACTATTCAAATCATGAGAATTATTGGTCAGTTGCGACTAATACTCATGGATATGGGTCATAGATTAATGACTTACTCTACGCAGTTAATCTCGAAAATTATATCTAGAAATACCTTATTGGACGCCGAGGGTTTTTCATACAGTTTAGCCAATGCGCCCATCATCTCCTTCATTGTCTTTTCTTTTGAAATATCGAAAGCCACACCAATGCTACTAGGCTCAGTCGTATCGTTCCTAGTGCCTTTTTGTCAAGAACCTCCCATTCTTTGTCCTTCATGGCCGTCAAATTCTTTGCTATTCCACCCAATGGTAGGAATAGATCCTTATGATATAAATAATATTCCATTTGCATCTTCCATAACTGGTAGTTTTGGCCGTTAAATTTCTCGACCCTAAACTTTCCATCTTCTGCCATTGCTCCCACTCAAATCAAGAACCCTCTTTTCATGTGAGTTACCTTTCACTCTAATACCAACTGTTAAAAAAATTGGATTGCGGAGAAATAAAATAAAAAAATGTGGAAATAAAACACAAAAGTTACATAATACAATAGAGACACAAATATACGTGGTTCACCCAGTGTGGGTTACGTCCACCAGAGAAATTGCCAGGTTCTTCCTTTATTATTATCCAGCAAATGAAGGGATACAACCTACAACACACTCACTACAACTACCTCTTCTTTCTCTCACAGTATCCTCTCCCAGAATACAATATTCACAATGATCCATAGCCACAATACATTTCCCTCATAAAAGGGGGTTGCCTTCTAGGGAAAAAATCCCTAACATAACTTCTACCGTCAGATCTACAACCTTATAATGAACGGTCTAGATTTACTATGAAATTACAATATACATTTTCAAGGCAATTTTTCCTTTGGGGGCTTCGTCCCCGAACCCGCATTGGGGAACGATGTCCCATGAACCCTCGCTTTCCCCTGGACCCCGCAGGGGGGGTAACCCCACTGCACTCCCCCATGTGGAGGAGTGTACATAATTCCAGGGTGTAAAGTCTTCATGGGGTATAAACACGGCTGAAAACAAAGTGCTCTGAATCAGGAAGATAATCAGGCTCCACAACCAACAATAGGAAATAAAAATGTGTAACTTTTGAAATGTGGTTGATGACCACCTTGATGACTGATTTCTTACCCACTTTTGGGAGTCCCATGATAAAATCTATTGAGATGTTGGTCTAGATATCTGATGGGATTGGTAGTGGTTGAAATGCCCCTATAATTATCACCATATCTCCCTTGTTCCTTTGGATAATGTCATAGGATACTGTGAAATAATGGATATATGTTTTCATTTCTTCCCAGAAGAATGAGTTCTTAGTTATTTCAAAGATTTTGTGAAAACCAGAGTCACCTACTATCGGTGATGAATGTGGATCTTCTAAGACTCATTTTTTTAATGCCAAATATTTTTCTATAACAATGCACCCTTTATAAAATAATATATATTGTTTCCATGTATATCCTTCAAGTAGGTTGGGATCTGCTTGAAGTCGTGTTGTGACCGGCACTATAACCCTCCATTTTCTGTTTGATCTTGCTTAACTCCGTAGAAAATGGAGTGCCTTATCTTTTGAGCCTAAGAGAAATAATCATAATTCTCCCTCTCCACCTCAAAATACTTATAAAACCCATGTGTTTACTTGAAAAAAATCATCAATACTTGGTGTTGAAATCCAAATTTGAAATCGGCAAAATTTCTTCTAACTTTTCCGAACAGTTCGAAGGAGTTTATTCCAACTTCTTCGAATAGTTCGGAGGAGTTTCTTCCAACTTCTCTGAATAGTTAGGAGGAGTTTCTTCCAAATTATCCGAACAATTCAGAGGAGTTTCTTCCAACTTCTCTGAATAGTTCAGAGGATTTTCTTCCAACTTCTCCTAATAGTTCGGAAAAGTTACTTTCTTCTACCCTGATATGAAATCACACAAGTTAGAGGAAACTCCTTCGATGTGTTCAGAGGATTTAACTCTAACTCATTCAAACACATCGGTGGAGTTCCTCTGATTGTTTCCGATATTATCAGAGACCTTTGTCTCCGACCCTATGACCACACCATCCCCGCCTACTGCATTTAATGCCAAAAAATGGCCTTTTGGCTATATAAACAAAATGAGTTCATATTATTCTTATTCGATTGTGAGTAATTGAGAAAATAGACCCTAAGTCAAAATGCAATGATCTACCCCGTTCAAGATTACCACCTATCCCCACTCACCACGTGGCATCAGGTTCCAGGTAAGGGCATCTTGCCTTCTTGTTTAAGGTTAAGGTTAGGTCTCCTTTTCATTTCTTAACTCTCAATTTGGTTCTTATTTCATTACCCTAACCGGATAACTTTCTTCCCCCTTGCCACCTCACTTTTTGTTAATCCCTTAACCAGTGTACATTCGGCCCTATATTTTTCATCGTAACAACTCCTATTGCCATCCTAACAACCGATCCATTCAAGCCCTAAGGTTTACCCTACAAATCATAGTTTTCAATCAGAAAGGTTCCAAGGGAATCCCCCAACCTCCAAACCCTTTCTTGATCTCTCCCAAAATCACCATACTTCACTTGGAGAAAATCCCTAATTTTAAACGATCAAAAACTTTAAAACTAAATTCTCCAAATACATCGGAGCAGTTATTACTAACTCCTCTGATGTGTTTGGGAGAGTTGAAGGTTTTTCTTCCTTTCAACTTGGAGTACTTGAAAACAACCCTTCCGACCATATCAGAGGAGTTACTTTAAACTCCTCTGATATGATTAGAGGAGTTAATTTCAAGTGCTCCTATATTTACTATGAGACTTATTATAAGTCCTCTGATGACCCATCGGGGAGCTTGGGATTAACTCCTTCGACCTCATTGGAGGAGTTCTTACTAACTGCTCCGATGCAATCATAGGAATTGTACTTAACTCTTTCAATCGCCACTCTTTCAACCTTCTTCCACTTTATCGAAGCAATTAATAATAAATTCTCCGATCTGTATCAGAGAAGTTAACTCCTCGGCCTCCAATTTTGATTTTCAAGCCTAATACCTAGCTTTTCACCTCCGAATTTTGACCAATGTGCTTAAGCATTGTCTACTTTCAATATTGTTAGATTCACTTAAACTAGTATATCACATCTTGTTATTATGTCCTAAACTTATCTTTTTGGCAGGTACAAACATGTAACCGAGGAAGAAGATGACAGAAAAAGCATTCAGAGTTGAAGCCTTTGGCAACTCCCAACAAACATAAGAGGTAGAGATTGTCAGGGATACACATGACGATACATCTGGACTTATAGAAAAGGATGGAGAGACTATGAGATGTGGAGAAGTGTACTACATGTTTAAGAAGTCAAATTTCTCTACAAAAGAGGAAGAGCCATATGAACTCTAGGTGTTCAAGAATGCCATAAAATCAGGGACTTCATGGTGGAAACACACCCATCGATATTCCCATCCGAAGACACCATATCACGGATTTTGAATAACATTGATATAAATAGTCGATATGTCTGCAATGCACGAAAGGAAACTATTGCTTCATTTCGACCAGAATTTCTAGCTAAATGTTATCACATGGAAGAAGGTAATAAAAGACTGGATAACAAGCTCCTCAATGAATTTGAATACACGCTGAAATACTGTCTAAAAATTCAACTGGGCAGATATATTGTCTAAAAATCCTACTATTTCCATCTCTAAAGTAATGCAAGAACAACCAGGAACATTTCCTAGTTTCCATATGTCCTCGTACCTCTTGGACATAATGTACATAGCCCACAAGTCTCCAAACATGGGGTGGACTTGGTTGCTAGGCGACACCTAAATCCACATCTGTTTCAAAGTGATATGGGAGCACAAATATTGTACAAAATACCAAAGAATTTGCGAGCACTTCCTTTCTCATTTATATGATTTCATCTTTTGCACCACTCCCCCTTGTATGATAGACAAAGCCACAACAGTTATAAGAAGGTTCATGGACTGGTATCTAATGGAGCATGACACTTATATAAGGATATATGGTACGATGAATTCACGTCATCTACTTCCACGATTTGTACCCGACAAACTCGTCCTTCAGGAAGTAGCATACCAAACTATTATACATGGGGTTGGAGGAATGTTGTACATGTTTAAGAAAGTGATATGGCCCTCATTACCTTTATACGTCGACAACTATTTCTTCGAGAATACCAAACAAGCCCAAGCATACTAGACATATTTCTTTCTTATTGATTTGGAGAAGAGATATTTGTAAGACATGATCTTAGAAATATCATAAGGGAACACTTCAATAGTATCGGCCTCCCTTATGAATATACTACTGAGATTTGGGAAGAAGAGGAAGTGCATCAAAATTCCAGAACATACGACGAGTTCATTTCCAACAAGAATGGCCAACCAAAGGGAAGTATCATTGATGAAGAAGCAACAAGATAGGCGGCCAGAAAATAATTAGAACAAGACGAAGCTGGGAGATCTTCTCCCATCTCTATCTCAAATCATTCACGATCTATCGAGGAGGAAGAAACACCAGTAGATAAAGGGAGGAGAGATAAAGAAAAGGTATTAAAAATAAAGAATGAATCCAAGAAGAAACAAAAGGTTGAGGCCGACAAAGAAAAATCCAAAGATGAAGCTGAAGCGAAAGTTTCTACAGAAAGAGAAAAGGAGATAACAGAAGAAACGCGAGTAGCAACAAAACTATTAGAGAAAGTAGTGAAGGAAGCGACTGTCAAAGATGTTGAGGAAGAGAGGAAAAATAAAAATGCAGAAAGCAGAGGGGATGAAACACACCCCATGGACATAGATATCCTAGGAACAACTACCGCAGACACATAGGAAGATACAACATGCAATGATTTGGGCCTTGGACTTTGGGAGCCATTCCAACCAATTGAAGTGCCAGATCTTAGAAGCTTCATGTATGACCATAATACTGGTAGGATTGTGTGAGAATGAGTTAAGGAGATGTCGGTGACAAAAGGTGCCCCTATATTTGTAGCCACTCAAGTACTAGTCACAAGAGATGTTAGAAAGGATCATGTGGCGACAACTAGAGCCGGTTCCGCATTCATGGATGCTAATATAGATAACATACAGTGGTTATGAAAACAAAATGAAGAGAAAGAGTTAAGGATCAGGGAACTCGAGGAAAAGATTGAATTGATAAAGGTTGATGAAAGAAGCCTCCAAAGCTTCAAAGTGAATGCTGAGAAATTTAGGAATGACTTAGAAGTTTCCATTATTGACATGCATGCTCATCTACACCTTTTCCAAGATGAGGCTGCAGTAGTCATCGACCAAAAAAACTGGATACAATTGAAGCTGACACATTAATACACTATCCATGAAGGTATAGATGACATAGATAGATGGATAGAGGAGAATCCTGATGCACCTCCTAAGTTATATAGGCCGTCAAAATCTGGGAGGAAGATTGATTTGTACGCATTAGATCACTGCCAACAGATAGGACAGAGAGCTGATCAAGAAGTAACCAAATCTATGGTAGTATGTTCAAGGATACATAAAGATGCTCAGAAGTTGATTAGAAATGACCGTCTCCCAAGGTTAGATGAGCTTGGAAAGAACCTAGTAGTCTAGGATAGAAATGGTAAATGTAGTCCAGGATAGAAAAAATTGAAGGAAACAAATAGCTGAAGCAACTACCTTTGTCTCCACCAACCTTATTGATCAACATCTGCTACAACCAGTTAAGCTTCATACGATGGTGCACTCTTTCATGAAAAATTTAGAGAAGGATATGAGCACCATCGATGATAGTATTTCTCTGAAAAATGCAACATTAGAGAAGCTAACATACATGAGCATCGAATCACTCTATAACTAGTTGGAAGTTTGGATGGCCTACCTCAGAAGAAAAAGTTCATAGGAAAAGGACATAACACATGCCCTTTATTTCGTCCTTTTCTTAACTACTATAAATTTCGTCCCTTGCTGTACACTTGTCATTAGAGAAGAGAAGATGAACCATTTTGTAACTGCCTCTTCAAGAAGAAGATGAAATGACACATGGGAGTTACTAATTTTTGTATAAAATAGGATAGAAGCTCATTTGAAAAGGACTTTTTGGCTTTTCAAGCATTGTATAGACCCAATAAATTTTTCAAGAACACATACTTTGTTAACTAATATTGAGAAGCCATGAGGGAAAACAAACGGATAAGATATTTGAACTACTTCAAGTGAAGATAACTACTATTTCTATGGACTGTAAGAATGCTTGTTTGTTGTAGACTGATTCTTATACAATATTTGTCATTCTGCAGTTATTGATATTTCTTTGAATATTTCAATGCCTTGATATTTGTGAGTTATTATTGTATATGTTGTTTTGATCTAGATTAATCTAATTATATATGTTTGTATGCACTTGTCTCCAATATTTTCCTTTGTTGCAGCTAATTGTATAAAAGTTGTGTAATATTTTGGTTGCATTTATAACTCATCCGTTACTCTAGTGTTATCCTAGCCAAATTATGGATGGGACTCTTAATTCAAACAATGTATAGTCTAGTTGGGACTGTATACCAGGGAGTACCCCTTGCTATTGTTGGGAGAATTCATACTTGTCAACCGAATTGGTGCTAGAAGGAGGGCATATTTTATGGCTTATATACATGAATTAAACAATAATCGAAATTAGTTTTCAACAAGTAATCCCAACCCCCAACATACCTTGTTCCCTCGAGTTGAGTTTGAACAAGAATTTATCTACGAAGACTCAAAGGCTAACTTCAGAAGTGCTTCTGGTAGTCGTGAAATACATACTGAGACTTGGTTTCGTATACCATGAGAAGAGCTTCACAAAACCTGTAGAATTAGACATGCTTATGCAAAACTACCTGGGAAACTACCTATATCCTCTGAACTCCCTAGGATGAAATAAACCCTTGTAGAACGTCCCAACAGAGATCTTTATTTTTACGTTAAATCCATAGAAGACCTCATTGAGATTTCTTTACAAGAAGTCCCAATACCTTTGAGTAGAGCTGCGCGTTTCCTTGTTGAACCCGAAGAAGAACTCAAAGGTGAACAACCATAAATTACTGTGGAACAATTAATGGGAGAAAAATATGAACCACATAGAAGTTATACATCGATGGAGGGCCCAATGAGCTCTCAATATGGCTGGGAAACTTCATGAAATTCCAAGGAAGTTTGATAAACTCCTCCCAAAATTCAACCCAGACAAACCCGGATCCCAGGAAGATCATGTTAATAATTTCTTTTTAGCCATACATCTTCTAGGTGTCGAACACGATGATGTAGTGTCCATGCTATTTCCTTATACTTTTTTTGGGAAATCCTCTACTTGGTATTTCACCTTACCTGTCGCGTCTATTACATACTGGGATAGTTTTGAAAGGCTCTTTATGAGAAAATTTGGGGAAAGAAAAACAACTGCGTCTCTACATAATGCACTAGGAGCCATCAGAATGGACAAGAGGGAAAGAGTGAAGGACTTTAACCAAATATTTCTTAATGTCTTAATCAAGTTTCCTCACAATTTAGCTCCCACTCAACCATTAACTATTTAATATTACATAGCTGCATTAACCCCCTCCATAGGGATCTTTGTAAAATGATCTAACTGAAACACATTAGCATTAAACTTTGATGAAGCTGAGATTGTAGAAAGAGAGTTATCTGCATATGATCAACATCCGCGTTACCAAGAAACTAAGTTGATTGGAAATAAAGCATTGCTATTAACTAAACCACCCGATAAGGAGTCAAAGGATATTGATAATGTGGTCAAAATGGTTAAGAAGTTATCCAATGAAGTTATGGACCTTAAAATAATGTCGGTGAAGGATCATCGAAGCCACAAACTTTCCATCCATTCTTTAAGAAACCAGATAACGCGCCCCAACCACTTGAACCACCACACATGGATTTCAACTTAGATAGCATCAGTAATGATAATTTTTGTTCTTATCATCAACAAAATCACCCCGAATGAACATGCCCTTAGTGGGTCAACTTTATGACCCTGGTGATAAACCAGTTGCTAGATCAACAGAGTTTGGATGATGAAATCCATGCACACGCTCCTTCTGGTGTTTTTGATAAATCTCCCCCAGAGTCGACTATGCCCTTTTGGGACTGGTATACAAAATCAAACGATGAGAAGATTGAGGAAATCCTTGTCGGAGATACATAGGTGGTTAAAGTTGTTGTTCCAAAAAGTTATAACTTACGAAGCAAAGGTCCAGTTTCTAATGTTTCTTCTTCCAATCAAGATAACATTCCTCTTAGGAAAATAACACCTCCCCTTGTCCTCCCAAAACAAAGTGATGAAATCCCAGAAAAAACTAATAATAAAATTGTAAAAACTGTCTTAGTGAACAAAGATAAACCAAACACATCTGGTTCAAAAAGGAATGACACTAAGATTGATTTGATAACATATAATAAAATAGTAGAGAATAAATATGGTCATGCTATCAATAATCTTGATTATAATGTAATTAAGGACATGAAGAAAACCAAAGCTAATATTTCCATGTTCGATATTTTTTCTTTAGCACAACAACACGAGCTCCTACACGGTGCTTTCAAACTTCATGATACCCATAAAGGAACTGTCACTGCTACTGAAAGATTAATCCTTGAAAGTGATGCACACGAGATACACAAAGTGGGGATAGCAACAACTATAAACGCAACAAGCATAGACACCTTTTTAAAGTCTCAGGTACCACCTTTTTTGCTTACATATGAAAATTTCAATTTCAATGTACACAATTGTTTAGCAGATTCAGGTGCCTCTTCCAATATCATGCCTTTTTCCGTTTGCCAAAAGATAAATGTTGTTCCACAAATAATAAAAAACAAGATCATCCAATTATATAGGACATATGTTAAGGTAAAAGGTGAACTCATAGATGTTTTAATCAGACTATCATCCAACCCCAGGGTTCATCAGACTATAGACATATTTGTTGTGGACATACCAGAGAGTTACAGATTTCTCTTAAGAAGATACTGGTCAACCAAACTTCAAGGTTATTTATCTACTGATTGGTGTCATATGTGGCTTCCTCATAAAGGTAAATCCAATCAAATCCATGTAAAAAATGAGGCACACATGAAGCACACAGTGACGAAATTGGAGGGTAAGAACGAGCCCATAAGATTTTCCCATTCTGTTTTGGGGAATTATTTTTTCGAAACTGATTATGGTTATTACGAAGCACAAACTTCTAAGATACCATCATAATTACAATCAAGCCTCCGCCCATGAATCCATAATAGCGCATATCCAGTACTAACTAACTTAGGATTTAGTTTAACTAAGAAGACTAACATTCCTGACATGTGGACCATGTTCTTCGATGGCTCTAAAACACAGGATGGAGCTAGAGTAGGATGTGTTCTAATCGATCATAGTCAAGGAAAATTTTTGATATCATGCCGCTTAGAGTTTGAATGCACTAAAAACACTGATGAATACGAACCTTTAGTTTAGGGCCTTAAAAAAGCCATTGACCTTCAGGTAAAATATCTTAAAGTGTTTGGTGATTCAAAACTCATTGTTCGACATGTAAGAAACACTATTCATTGTCTGTCTCCGCATCTAAAGGCTTACCATGAATAGGTATGGAATCTGCTTTATTTTTTTGATGCATTTAATATTTCTTCTATACATCGTGATCAAAATATAGATGTTGATATACTGACCAAACATCTAGATTTATGCCCCCTGATGATGGTTTTTCGATTGAAATGATCTTTAGGCCCTCTGTACCAGAGAATATCATGGGTTGGAGAGTGTTTGATAGCGATTCTCAGATTATCAACTTTCTTACTAGTTCAGACACATTCCAAAATTCAGTGATCGATGATGAGGTACATCAACAATTGTTACAAACTTATCGACAAGAAGCTAACAAGATAAAGAGAAATTGTGTTAACTCTTGAGAAATTATTTGATTTGCAATCCAAGTTCAGGAGGCCAACCAATATGAAGACCAACAACTCCACTATGATGCATTTCTTGGTCAATTTGGGAACATCTGAGCAACCTAAATATATTAATCTGGGCACCTACTGTTCAGAATAAAAAAATTACACATTCACAAAACTATTCAAGAAGTATCGAGATGTTTTTGCTTGGACGTATGATGATTTGAAGACGTATTATACACAAATTATACAACACGTGAATCCCATTAAATAAGGGATCAAGACATTCTAGCAAAATCTTAGAAAGATATATCTGATTCTTGAACCTCTGATACAGAAAGATCTCAAGAAATTATTGGATGCCCGAATCATTTTTAAAGTAAGACATTCGACTTGGGTCTCTAATATGGTGATCGTGAGAAATAAGTCGGGAGAAATAAGAATCTATACAGATTTCATGAATCTCAATCGTGCTTCCAAAAAACACAATTACCCAGTTCCCCCAATGGAACAAATTCTGCAACTCGTCTCCAGATATGAACTATGTTTTCTATTAGATGGGTTTTCAAGATACAATCAGGTTCTCGTGGTAGAACCAAACCGATTAAAAACCACCTTCCGAACTAAATGGGGAACCTATGCTTACAGGTGGATGCCCTTTGGTCTAATTAATGCATGGGTTACATTTCAAGGGGAAATGGATATTTCTTTTAAGGGATTAATTGATCAAAGCATAGTAGTCTACCTAGACAATGTGACAGTTTATTCAAAAAAATGGGAAGACCATCCGAAGCATCTGAAAAATATTTTTGAATGATGCAGAAAATATTGGATTTCTCTAAACCCAAAGAAGACTGTATTTGTTGTTTCAGAAGGCATTTTCTAGGCCATGCCATTTCTAAATATGGGATTTCAATGGATCCATAAAGAACCAAGGCTATTTTACAAATTGCACCACCATACAACAAGAATTCTATGCAATCATTCTTTGGAAGAATCAACTTTGTCAGAAGGTTTGTTCCAGATTTAGTAGAGATTGTAAATCCACTTCAAAGAATGATAAAAAAGGTCATTCAGTTTAAGTGGACACCATTGGAGAAAGGAGCGTTCAAAATTATTAAAGCTGCTATAGCCACTGCTCCATCTTTACGAAGTCCATATTTCTCCAGAGATTTTTTGTTGTATACATTGGCTTCCGATCACTCTCTAGCAACAATGCTCATGCAAAAATATGAACAAGGAGATGAATACCCCATCACGTTTATGAGTACTGGGTTACAAGGTTTTCAACTGAATTATCCTCTAGTGGACAAGAAAGCCTTTGCTGCCCATAAAGCCATCAAATAGTTCAAACCTTGTTTCCTGAAAAACCATACTAAAGTCATCGTTCCACACCTAGAAGTAAGGACTCTATTCGTTTAAAAGGAACTGGGTGAAAGGCGAGGGAATTGGATGAAATCTCTATAAGAGTATGACCTTGAATTTAAACTCGCTAATATTGTGAAAGGTCAAGGCTTATGTAAGTTAGTGACACAAGGAGCTGACAATGAAGGACAAGAAGAGGATGGTTGGAAAGATGAACCTATAATGTATACTCATCGGGTTCCATATGTCCCAGCCATTGAGGATCATATTACAATGATCTTAAATATTATCTTCAACATAACACTACTCCAGAACACCTCAATGCTAAGAAGAAAATAACGTTGTGGTTGAAATATTTACTGTATCAGCTGTTACATGGCATCTTGTTCAGAAAGAATTATGATGGAGTGTTACTCAGATTCCTTGAAAGACAAGATGCTGATAAAGTCCTGAAATACATACACAACGGACTAGCTGGTGGTCATTTTTCAGGAGACACAACAACCCACAAAGTGCTGAGAGTAGGATACTACTGTCCCACACTCTTCAAAGATGCCCATGCATACTCAAGGAGTTGCGAAGCATGTCGGAAAGCTATGGGAAGGGAACATAAAGATGCTTTTCCTCTCCAACCTGTAGCAGTAGAAGAACCCTTCGAACAATGGGGCCTAGATATCATTGGTGAGATAAATACTCAGTCGTCCAAGAAACATGTATATTTTGACCACTACTGATTATTTCACATGTTGGATTGAAGAAATACATTTAGTCAAAGTGAATGAGGGGGTAGTAATAAATTTTCTCGAGCAACACATTATCACGAGGTTTGGAATTCTTAACTCTTTAGTGTTTGATAATGCTACTTATTTCTCATCCTTGAAATTATTTGAGTATGCGTTGGAAAAAGGGATCATTTTAAAATACTCAGCCAATTACTATCCCCAGGGAAATGGCTTAGCAAAATCTACAAACAAGAACATCATCTATATCCTTAAATGAACAGTGGTTGATCACCAAAGAAATTAGCACAATGCATTACAAAATTCTCTCTGGGTAGATCGTGTCACTCCCAAAGATTCCATCAGAACTTCACCTTACTTTCTTGTATATGGGAAATAAGTCGTTCTACCCTTGAACATCTACCTACCTTCTCTCCAACTCACACAATAATCTCAACACAGAGAATTCCCTGTCATCCAAAGTCGTATCGATACCTTATTGAACCTTGAGGAAATATGTGACAAAACCAAAAGCGAGTTTGAAGCTCACCAACAAATAGTAAAACATTGTTTTTATAAGAATTTCGTAGAGAAAGAGTTCCAAGTTGGGGACTTAGTTCTAAAATGGGACAAGTCACATGAAGATAAAGGGAAACATTCAAAATTATGACAAATTTGGCTTGGTCCCTACCTCATTACATAAAATATTGGCCAAGGAACTTTTCAATTATAAAACCTTCAGGGGGAAATTGACTCTTTCCTTGTTAATGACCAAATCCCCAAACACGACATCAATTGTCCATTTAAGGCTGATGATCACTTGTACATAAATCTATCCCGATTCCAATTTTAATTTTTTTTTGTTTCTTTAGTTAGGTTTGTTTTCTTAATCTTTTTGATTACTAACATTTTCCTTCATCCTTCTTAATGGTTGCCTTTGCAATTTTGAAGTTCTCACAATTTATCCCAAATCACATGTCTAAACATAACACATCTGGTGCAAATAGCCTAAACATCTATGTAATATGATGTAAAATCTACATATCTCTCCTGACATGTAATCCCTTGACGCACTACCACAATTAAAGATCTGGTGGAGGAACATAGGTTTTCAATACGAAAAGACACTAGAAAAACAAAGAGCCAAGATAATTTAGTGAACAACAAATTGCTATGT
>SNQJ01S0245794.1:0-13171 GCA_010110895.2 Picea sitchensis | reverse complement strand
GAGCGCAACTGCAACCAGATCTAGCACGGATGCCACTACGCCGATGAGATATGGAACCGGCGACTGCGATGCGTGATGGATAATATTGCTAGGGTTACTAGCCATCTAATAATATGCTATCATTATTCCATATCACGCATAAAACAAATTTTTTAATTAAAATACATCTCTGTTGAGTCTTGTACTTCGATAAAAACTCTTAATTTCTCATGGGTCCATCCCATAAAACCACTTAAATTCTTATGTTGTCCATATACATAGCATAACTTAATAGAAAAAGTAATAAATTGCATGATTAAAGATAAATTTATTCAATCGTGATTGAAAGGATAGAAGCGTGTTTTGTTTTTTTGGGGGAGATTGTAATCCAGAGAGTAAATGAGTATAAATTTCATAGAACAAAATAATAATGAAATTCTTAAATTCTTAAGTTTCGCACATAAAGCTTTATTGAGGTGTCCTGCAATCTTGTTTTTCATAACATGTGCACATCTTTGATCGACAGAAGAACGAATCAAGATATCTCTCCCTTCAAGGATCCTGAAGGATTTACGGATATGTTATCATCTCTACAATTTTGTCCATAGCATAAAAAGGATAACAGCGTGTTTTGTTTTTTCTGGGGAGATTGTAATCCAGAGAGTGAATGAGTATAAATTTCATAGAACAGCCAATAATGAAATTCTTAAATTCTTACCTTTCGCACATAAAGCTTCATTGAGGTGTCCTGCAATCTTGTTTTTTCATAACATGTGCACATCTTTGATCGACAGAAGAACGAATCAAGATATCTCTCCCTTCAAGGATCCTGAAGGATTTACGGATATGTTATCATCTCTACGATTTTGTCCATAGCATAGCCGCTATACTTTTCAATCAGTTGAACTGAATACAAATGATACCTTCCGGTGTGCACAATGTCCCTCGTCATAGCTTTTCCGACAAAGCAGAATAACCAACTTCTCTGTCATGACTGCAATGCATTCGAGAGGCGAAGACTATTTTAACGAGTTAGTGATCAGATAGAAGAAGGAATCGTGCTGCAAACAACCATTGGAGACCAGCCACACTGCAAGTGACTGCCGTGATAGGTCTGGTTGCAGTCGCCTGCCTCATTCTGGCTTGCTGTTTCAAAAAACAATCTGGTTAGATTCAAGAGAGCAACACTGGAGGACATTATAATGATACTGCTGTTGCTGTCGAACACGGGAGAAGACATTGAAGTCTGCAGGAAAGAAACAGAAGCGAAAGTGACGGTGATTATGGCCGGAGATGAAAAGTCCACTTTCCAGCTTTGCGAGGAAAGTGGACTTTTCATCTCCGGCCATAACGACCATCACTTTCGCCTCTGTATCTGCTCTGCAGACGTGAATCATCTTCTCCACGCAGCGACATTATTGTAATGTCCTCCGGTGTTCCTCTTCACTGACCAGACTGTTTATTGAACCAAGATCTAACACGAGACATAATGAGCGCAACAACAACCAGATCTAACACGGATGCCACTCCGCCAATGAGATATCGAACCGACGACTGCGATGGGTGATGTATAATATTGATAGGGTTACTAGCCATCTAATAATATTTTATCATTATTCCACATCATGCAGAAAGCAAAATTTTTAATTAATGTAAATCTCTGTTCATAGTCTTGTATTTAGATAAAGACTCTTCACTGCTCAACTCTTAAGCCATCACCACTCTTTTATAGGATTTCATCATCTTTAATCCATGGGCTCATCACTGTGGCCAGCATTAAACCATGTGCCAAAAACCACCAATATTGACCTAACAACATTAACTCTTTCACTGAGTAAAGTTTATCATAAAAGTCCCCGCCCTTTAAAATTTATCATTGTGGGCTTCATCTTTGATCAAATCAAGCCCCTATCACCTAAATTTTTAATATGTCTAAAATCTCCATTAATAATAATAAAATTGAATAAATTTCCACAATATAAATATATTAGAATACACAAATTAGATTTTTATATATATAAATTAGTAAAAAATTGGATTAAAAAGGATAAAGTATATATATATATGAGAAGAAGAATTGGTATATTTGACATTAAGAAAAACAAAAAAGAAATAATTTTGATTACAAAATATATATACTTTTTAGG
Source organism: Picea sitchensis (assembly GCA_010110895.2). Lineage (NCBI taxonomy): Eukaryota > Viridiplantae > Streptophyta > Pinopsida > Pinales > Pinaceae > Picea > Picea sitchensis. The sequence goes on along the minus strand of SNQJ01S0245794.1, from coordinate 11,045 downwards.
AAATTTTATAACTAAAAATAAATAATTAAAAAAAATTAAATATCTTAAAAAAATTAAATTTTTAAAAAATTTTAAGAAATGAAATTTTAATTTATTTTGAACATGCTCATGTAGCATAACACATTAAAATAACAATAATAATAATAATGGTTTTAAATTAATTAATATATATATATAATATTAATATTTTGAATACTTTAATATTAATGTGTTAAACAATCATTATAGATACATCTTAACTCTATATCTATAAAGTTCATATATGGTTTTAAGATGTATCTATGTTGGATTTTTTACAATTATTTAAAGTTGTACTTACATGGACATCTCTCTTCATACTAGGTTCTAGCAACTTTAGACCCAATATTTCTATTAATAATATATATAGATATATTATTATTTTAATGTGTCATTTTACATGGACATCTCTCCCATATCTGATTATAGAGGACCAATTATTATATATAAAATTTCTTAAATCAAAATATAAACTTTGAATTGTTTATCATAAATATATAAATAAATAAAGAAAAAATTAAAATGTAAGATCATTGTCAAGGTTGATGATGTTTTAATTACCATCAACGGTATGTATGTTTTCTTTGTATAGAGTTATGTAATCACCACAATGTAACATTGGGCTGTTAAAGTAGATGAGGTTTTAATTACCACAAAAGTAAGATTAGTGGTGTTGGTTGTATGGCAGATACATATGCTTTCCAACTAAAGAAGGGGACTTACTTAGACTTATTAATATTGCATTGAAAGAGGTGTTTTCATCAATTAATGGACTTTAATTCTTGGCATGGATGTGTTTTTAGATTCAAAAGCAATGTAATTGTATAGGTATTTCATTAAAGGAAGTTCTAATTATCACAATGCATACATTTGAAGGTGTTAGGAAAAGGAGGTCTGAAAGTTGTTTAGTTTTGGAAAACAAAGATTAGGACTTTTAGTTATTGATATTAATTACATGGGTAGTTTTGATGAACTAAATGGATTATTAAATCACTTGTTAGACATAATATATCTATGAAATCTTATACTTTCTATCTATCTTAGTACATACCCTGCGATTTCTTCCTAAGAGAGAATAAAAAAGAGGGATTATAAGGTAGTTGTATGTTTACAATGTGTGATATACTTTGAATGGTTAAAAGAACAAGAAAACATGAACATCAAATATAGAATAAATATATTATTGATATCACAAAAACTTAGTTCACTTGCCTCATCGAGGAACTTCCAAATGAGAAGGGATTTCTTAAAATAATCCTCAACAACCTACAATGGAGAGATGTATTCTTTAAATCTAGTTCATAACCAAAAATACCATAGGACAATACCAAGGGCCAATACCATGGATTATACATAACTAATTATACTAACCAAAATTAACTACTTGTGGTCCTGATAATAATGAGGGTCAATGACATAATGAATAACTAATGGTAATACGGAAAATCCTAACATGCCCTCGCCCTTCAAAAGAAGCCTGTCCTCAAGGTTGAAGATGCATAAATTGTTGCAAGATGTCAGTTGGTTCCCATGTTTTGTCCTCTAGAGATGTATCCTTCCATTTGATTAGCACTTCTTTGATAAGTTCACCCCGACATGTGACTCTCTCGCATGTTGAGGATTGATTCAGGCCTATCCAAATGATCCTTCTTCATATAGTTCAGTTAGGATGGTTTCAACCTGTAATTAAGTGACCAAACACTTTCTTCAACAGAAATATGGAACAATCGGATGTATTTTGAGTTATCGGCAAAGGCAAGCTTGTATGCAACTGGCAAACGCGCTTGAGAATATGATAGGGCCATGTGGCCTGGGCACCAACTTATGATGGCCTTGATATTTGAGTGATGTTTGGTTGTAAGGTTGGAGTCTGAGAAACACCTAATCAGCTTCTTGGAAAACCCTTTCAGAGCGCTGTTGGTCAACTTGTTGCTTCAAACGATTTTGGGCCATGTCGAGGTTTTTGTTTAGATCTGTGATGGAAACATCCTTACCTTGTAGCGAATTGTCAATAGCCTGGACCTTTGATGTGGTTGGAAGATAGGAAGTTACTACAGGGGGTTGTTTCCCATACACTATTTCATAAGGTGTCATTTTGGTGGTTGTAAGGTAAGAAGTGTTGTACCATTCCGCCAAGCAGACCATTGCACTAAATGATGTTGTTTGATTGAAACAAAACAATGCAATGCACAGAAGTTTCCAAACACTTATTGACCAATTCTATGCTTCACATCTATATGTGGGTGGTATGTTGTGATCATGTTCAATTATGTTCCCTATAATTTGGACAATTCCTTCTAAAAGGTGTTGGTGAAGGTCACGTCATGGTCAGATACAATGGATATGGGCATGCCATGCATATTGAAAATTTCATAAATGAAAACTTGTGCAACTAGGGTTGGCGTAAAGGGTTTGGTAAGGCATAAAAGTTTGCATACTTGGAGAGGAGGTCAGCCACTACCATAATGACTGGCTTGTTATCCTCTTTGGGAGGCCCATTATAAATTCCATAGAGATGTTAGTCCAAATAGAAGTTGGAATGGGTAACAGATGGAGAACTATGGGGATCTTGACAGCTTCCCCTTTATGGTGTAGGAAAATATCACATCAAGTGACAAAGGTTAGAATATCCGTCTACATACCTTCCCAAAAAAAAGAGTGGCGAGCACGAACATATGTCTTTTAGGATCCCGAGTGATCTACAAGAGAAGAAGAGTGAAAGTCATTTAAGATCCTTTTCTTGAGGGAATAATCCAGACATAGAAGCAAGTGATCCTTATATCTTAGTACATTGTATTTAAAAGTATAGCAAGTGGGAAGGCTAGTGTAAGTATGAATTCACTCAATTATCTATGAGACAGTGTTGGGATAAGTAACTATTCACACTAAACTTCATGAATCCAATGAAGGATTGGTAATGATAGAGAAAAAGAGGAACCTTCATCTTCATCTTTCTTGAAAATGCATCTGGCATGAAATTGGTTTTTCCTTTCGTGATAGATGACCTCATAATCATAGCCCAACATTTTGCTCAACCACTTATTTTTTCCTCGATGAAAACTATGCTCAAGGAAATACTTGAGACTATGGTGATTGGTTTTGATCTAAAATGTGCTCCAATAGATATTGTTTCCAAGTGTTGTGCCACAACATGGAGAATGAACATCATTTCCTTTACATATCTATATTTTCCCAAATTGTGACCACTCAAAGCATGGCTAGTGAAAAAAAAGAAGTCAACCGTCTTGGCTAACAACTACACCAATACCAGTAACTAAAACATGTAATTCCCTCATAAATTTTTGTTGAAATCAGGGATTGCTAAGATGGGGTTAGTACACATGGCCTACTTCAAAAATATGAAGGCTTTCTTGGGAGTAGGGGTCCACTTTAATGCATTATTATTAAGAATGTTTGTCCATTGTCGTGTTATTTTTCCATAATGGTGGAAAGAATCCCTGTTCAACGTCTTATGACATGTTCAATCCTACATGGATTAAATCTTCTTGGGGTCCATGTGTTATCCGTCACACCCAACAATGTGTCCTGGAAGTATTCGACCTCACTTTCTCTCAAAGAACAATTGAATTTTTTACTTAATAATTGATGGCCTCCTCAGAATAGTTGGAGTATTTTGTCCACATGTTGAATATGGGAATCACAAGTGCAGTGGTAACTAAGAACGGGATCAAACAAAGCCTAAAAAAAATTCAAAGGTAGGGGCTTCAAGAGTTTCTATTCATGAGACTTTGAAAGGTATATGAAGCATTGAAAATTGTGAAATGAATTACCAAGAAATCATAATGACCCTCACGATTTCAAAAAGTAGTCTTGGGGATATCCACTTCATTCATCTGAAGCTAGTGATAGGTTGAGAAAATATCCAATTTGGTGAAGAAACAAGCACCCTCGAGTTCATCCAATAGGTCATCAATGATATGAATGGGAAACTTATCCCACGTTCAATTTAATAAGGGTGTGAAAATATGGAGACAAGAACCTTCTCTTTAGGACTTCACAAATGTGGGAGTGGAGTATGGGATGGTAATTTGGAAAAATTCACCCATGCTTCCAATAATTCTCAAAAGACTTTCTATTTCATTTTTTAGCAAGGGTACTTTGTAGACTCCGCTTGGGGATGTGGATCACGAAGGAGAGGGAATTCATGATCATGCTCTCACAATGATATGGGATATTTATGTGGGCCCCTCAAAGACCATCATGGTTGTCAAAAATGTGTTGCACGTCAAGATGAATTGTGAGCGATGATGCCTCTTGTAAGGGCTATGTTCTCTTATTCAACTTAACCAATATATTACCTATGATATGATTAAGCTTCAAATTTTATTTCCTTAATGAAACCCATAGCTATCTACATGCTTATCTGAATAAGCTGTACACACCATATACATAGTTTCCCTAATAAAGGCAATATAACTTAAATCAATACTAATAATGATAATTATAAAAGCATGTAAGATATTGTAATAACGAATTGATCTCGACTAATATGAAACATACCATGTATATCTCTATGCTCTCTTTTTTTCATTCAAAGTACGAGCTATAGCGTGACCTATAATTCTATGTTAGTATCACTTCCATTTACCTTTATTCTAGTGAACACGGTAACATATAGCACATAATAGGATTCAATTTGGCAAGTATAGGTGATAGACATAAACTAATCCCATTACAACTAACATGATTATATCGCTTATAGTATATATACTAGTAATAATAGACCCAAAGATTTGTCTGAGATTTACCGGTGAATATGGTAACATATGAACAAGGGAATCAATATGCATACTTAATTGCACGTCATTTTGAGGCCAGAGACCCTTTATGTATATGTTGAGTTTTATAGGTTGAGGAGCTAGTTTGTTATAATCCAAAAGGCTTATGTGATGATTACACTAATGCATCCTAGATGCTAAAGGGTAGGGTCACATTCTTTGTATATGTAACAATTACATCAATATATACATCACTACGCAGACTCCTAATTTCATGATAAAAGAGTATCGAGGACTAAACTCCACTAGTTAAGGGAAACGGGGGGCTAAAAAGTTAAGGATAATGGCTAATCTAGGAGCTTAAGCCAAAAAATATTATATTAATATTCCTTAAAGTATACCATGGATACTCATTTTATCCTAAGTCTCTAAGGAGGGACGGACAGTTCTCAACATGAAAAGTGTCATGTTGGGAACATCCATACATAGAGTTTGAATTGCTAATTTTCCCATCCATCCATGCATTCATTCGATGATCATTCACTCGCTCATTCAATTTAAGAGACGGCTGTTAGGTCTTCGGGTGGAGATTGAAGCATGTAGCATCAGTTCATGAGAAAAAATCTCTAGGTGAGAGAATTTATAGGAATTAATTCTTGAATGTGCTAAACTCCAGCTAAAGACGGAGTTGAATGATTGTTGAGTAGAGAAGTGGAACACCTCCTAGGGTGGGACATGCATGTGGGGATTGAGTAATGTAGGTTAGCTCTTGAGCTGGCAATACGTGACAAAGTTTCTTTACCATTGTCCGAGATACATCACCATTAGGAAACTCTTTACTCTGTGGAATTTAGTCCCAACCTCAGAGGTGACCCACCACCGAGTGATGAGAAACGGGTCTACATTAAGCAGATTCGTGGAAGGACTCCACGCAGCTTGGTGATATTTTTACCAAGTTAGTTTTCTAGAACAACATATTTCACCTTGAAGTTGAATATCATTTTAACTTCAAAGATTATGACCAAGAGATGATCCAAAATGCATCCAAAATATCATCTCCCCCAAAATTTGTAAAAGCAATATCCTTGGTAAATATTGAAATCAACAATTAACTTGAAGACAAAATGCCAAAGACTCTAAAGAAGATATCTATAAAATGTCACCTTGCTGATTGGAATTCTAAGGAAACTCTATAATAAAGAAGATAACTTGACATAAAAACAACAAAGAAGGGATGGTAGAGCATTAAAGCTTGGAATGAATAATGGAATTATAAAAATAAGAGGCGTCAAGGTGAGACAATATGCTTGAAGATCAAAGGATGAAATAGATTCTAAGAGTGTCCACAAATACAAGAAGATTATCCCTAAGAAAAATCCATCTACAAATATTTAAAGTTAGTAAGAATACACACATCTCATGAGAGTGTATATCTCACCCCTTGTAATAATTCCCTCAGAATAGAATAAAAATCATATCGAAATTCCTTTGGTTTTCCGATTTGGATTTCCATGCTCAAACCTTGTGCCTATTGTGAGTATTATTGGTTTAAATTATATTCAATCTCATGGCTCGATTTGTATGCATAGTTTTGGTACCAAGGTTTTGAAAAGATCATATGCATGCCACAAGTTCTACACAATGTGGATGCCACAAGTTTTGTACTAGGCAACACAAAGATTCATCTCCCATGTGAACTAATTTTTCACTGTGCAAAAGGAATTATAAATATTGCATGCATATTAAATCCCAAAATATCTACATTATGATTGTAACCATTGTCGTAACCAAACAATTCCTTGTTGTTGAGGTTTTCAATGAGCTAGCAAGTTTTTTATGTTTTCCATGCTCTATAGAGATACAAGGAAGGACTTTGAACATGTAAGCACTAACTTTTCATTGATTTGAGGTTTATTGTAATTGTAGATGAATAAGTGGAATATGAGAGAGAATGTACTTCAAGATTTAAATATTTTATATTTTGTTAAGCTTAATGAGTCTCTTCCCTGGGTACAACCCTTCATGTATTTGAATGTTTCACTATGATTAAAGAAATAAGACATGATGAAGGATTTTATACTTCACTGTGCAAAAGCACCTGTACACATGCAAATCCAACTCTCAAATATCAACACATAATACTGTAAACTCCATTGTTGTAACTCCATTGATTCATCGTCGTTGAGGTTTTCAGTGAGCTAGCAAGTTCTTTATGAATGTCCTGATTCTATAGAGATAGAAGGTAGGAACTCGAACATGTAAGCATTAAATTTTTGTTAATTTGAGGTTCATTGTAATTTTAGAGATGTTAGTGGAATATGAGATATAAAGTAGATTAAGGTTTTCAGTGAGTTAGCATGTTTTTGTGATTGCCATCCTTCTGTAGAAATATAAGGTGGGAATTTGAATGTATGTGCACTCAAATTTTGGTTCATTTGAGTTTCATTGTAATTGTAGATATGTAAAAGTACCAATCCTTCCAATATTTAGAGACCACATTGTAAACATGCAAGTACCTTAGAATCCCTCTCTTTTATTATCTATTAAGAAAAAATGTCAAGTAATGTACTAAGGTAGACAACAAATAAAAGATTGCATAACTCATTTCTAAGGAGGGAGCTAAGAATTCATTTAGCTAATAAAATTTTAGGAACCAACACATCCTTTCTCCTAAAACCTTCAAACATATATTGTGGTAATTACAACCTCCTTTTCAAAACAATTGAAAATTACAATGATTTTGAATCTAAAAGAATCTAGGGTTGCTCATACTTAACTAAATATTTAAATATTCATTAATGGATAAAACATCCCCTTTTAGTGTGATATCAACAAGTTCAGGTCCTCCTTCTCCTCTTTGATTGGAAAGTATAATACCTTCCATGCACTCACTTTTTGTAAATTAAAACTCTCTACTTCACAGGGTAATTTCACATTATAATAATGTTGCACGGGAATGGCTCCTCACATTTTCAACATCTAGTTCCCAAACTCCCGAAGTTTCTCGCGTTTCCCATCATTAGGAACTTTGTTGCTAACTTGGAGCTTCTAACATCAAAGAAATGCATTGGGAACTGGTTTCCTAAAAGAAGAGCTTTAAATTAGAAATTATATTTAAATTAAAATGTAAATATATTTCATTACTTTATTGTACCACATAATGGAAATATGGATACAATGACAAAAAATATATATTTATCAAAAAACATAAAACATATTTTAATATCACAATGATACTTTAGATTACAATCTATAAAGATATTGATATATTTTAAATCTTATCTCAATAAAATTGAAGACAATGTTTCTCCTCCTATTACAACAACCACAATATTAAAATTACTAATTTAATTCACGTTAATAATTATATGCATATAAACTATAAACAGATGCTGAAAATAAGGAAACAAATAGTACTACTTTAATATGAAAATAATAATATGCCCTGGCAGTCTAGACCCGCTGGACAAGGCCATTGAAATGAAAAAGAAATAGGGTAAAAAAAACTTCATCGGTAGATTCTCACCCCGCATTAATATAAGGCTCCTTGTTGGTATGTTACCACTCTCTTTCTCTGTTATGACGGAAAATATGTTACCGCTACGTATAAACCTGGAATCTTGATCAAGTCTGTTCTTCCTTACGAAACCACCCTGCCATCCTTTCATTCATTGACCCACTGAATTAATTTATCAGGTTTTCTATTAAGTTATGCTCTGTACAACAGAAAAAATTAAGAGTTTGTATTGAAATAGAAGAGTATCAACATATATTTCTTTACGATGATATATGGGAGCTAATCAAATGCTCTATTTGATGATTGATCTAGGCATCATTTGCCTTTCACTTCCATGCATACAATGGTATTTAAATGACAAATCGTTCAAATTTCTTATTTGCTTAATTTTATTTTCACTTTTCTTCTCAGAAGTCCCAGTCGTCCATGCCAAGATTTCCAGTACAATTTATAATCCGCTTCCGTGTGTTGATGTATAGGCTTAGTTTGGGTTGCACCTGAGAAATCATTTTATCCAGAATCATAAGCATTGGAATGATGACAGTATGTTATTCGATGGCCGATAACCCCACCAATATTACCATCCAGGCATTTTCCATATCTCACCGGTGGAGTGACTGTGGTATGGTAGGGTCTGGCTGCAGTTGCCTGCCCTCATCTCTGGCTTGTTGCGCTTCAAAACAATCTGGTTAGGGATTGAAGAGAGCAACACTGGAGGACATTATAATGACACCGATGCTGCTGTCGAATGCAGCGAGAAAAATATTGGAGTCTGCAGGGAAGAATATTGGAGTCTGCAGGGAATATTATCGCCGTAGATGAAAAGACCACTTTCCTTTTTTTGCAGGCTTTGCGAGGAACCATCATTTCATCTCCGGCCATAACAACCATCACATTCGCCTCTATATTTGTCCTGACGTCAATCATCTTCTCCAAGCATTTGACAGCAACAGCGGCATTATCGTAATGTCCTCTGTTGTTCCTCTTCCGACTGACCAGACTATTTCTTGAAAGAGCAAGACAGAATGAGCGCAACTGCAACCAGATCTAACACGGATGCCACTACGCCGATGAGATATGGAACCGGCGACTGCGACGCGTGATGGATAATATTGCTAGGGTTACTAGCCATCTAATAATATGCTATCATTATTCCATATCACGCAGAAAGCAATTTTTTAATTAAAATACATCTCTGTTGAGTCTTGTATTTCGATAAAACCTCTTAATTTCTCATGGGTCCATCCCATAAAACCACTTAAATTCTTATGTTGTCCATATACATAGCATAACTTAATAGAAAAAGTAATAAATTGCATGATTAAAGATAAATTTATTCAATGGTGATTGAAAGAATAGCAGCGTGTTTTGTTTTTTGGGGAGAAATTCATAGAACAAAATAAAGAAATTCATAGAACAAAATAATAAAGAAATTCTTAAATTCTTACGTTTCGCACATAAAGCTTCATTGAGGTGTCCTGCAATCTTGTTTAATCTTGTTTTTCATAACATGTGCACATCTTTGATCGACAGAAGAACGAATCAAGATATCTCTCCCTTCAAGGACCCTGAAGGATTTACGGATATGTTATCATCTCTACAATTTTGTCCATAGCATAACCGCTATACTTTTCAATCAGTTGAGCTGAATACAAATGATACCCGCCGGTGTGCACAACGTCCCTCGTCATAGCTTTTCCGACAAAGCAGAATAACCAACTTCTCTGTCATGACTGCAATGCATTCGAGAGGCGAAAGACTATTTTAACGAGTTAGTGATCAGATAGAAGAAGGAATCGTGCTGCAAACAGCCATTGGAGACCAGCCACACTACGAGTGACTGCCGTGATAGGTCTGGTTGCAGTTTCCTGCCTCATTCTGGCTTGCTGCTTCAAAAAACAATCTGGTTAGATTCTAGAGAGCAACACTGAGGACATTATAATGATACCGCTGTTGCTGTCGAACGCGGGGAGAAGAATATTGAAGTTCGTGATACACGACTAATGCAGTGGCATTATTGTAATGTCCTCCGGTGTTCCTCTTCACTGACCAGACTGTTTATTGAACCAAGATCTAACACGAGACAGAATGAGCGCAACCGCAACCAGATCTAACACGGATGCCACTCCGCCAATGAGATATCGAACCGGCGACTGCGATGCGTGATGGATAATATTGCTAGGGTTACTAGCCATCTAATAATATGCTATCATTATTCCACATCATGCAGAAAGCAAATTTTTTAATTAAAGTAAATCTCTGTTCATAGTCGTGTATTTCGATAAAGACTCTTAATTTCTTAAGTTGTCCATTCGATAAAACCACTTAAGTTTTTATGTTGTCCATATACATAGCATAACTTAATAGAAAAAGTATTAAATTACAGGATTAAAGATAAATTTATTCAATGGTGATTAGAATTTATGTCTGGATCTGGATCCAGATAGTAATGAGTCTACAGTTCATAGAACAAAATAATAATGAAAAAAGTATTTTTTTATATCTCTTATATATTTTCAATATAATAAGATATATGATATATATAAATATAATATAATGAGAAGAGGTTCAATATTAATCAAGGATAGATGTGACAACTACATAATTAAATACTAGTTGATAAGCTTGATTAAAAATTTATAACAAAAATATTATTAATAAACTCCAAAATACAATAAATATACATCTAAAGATAATCTAAAAAAGAAAGAAAAATACCATAAATATATGGTATACTTAAAAATAATGGTACAAAGAAATGAAGGAGATTT
>SNQJ01S0245792.1:0-13172 GCA_010110895.2 Picea sitchensis | reverse complement strand
TTAAAGTTGATACCATTACTTTAATATAATAGAATAATTTAGTAGCAAATAAAACTTATTTTCAAGCCAAAATGGATTGAATTGTGTTTAATTTAAATTCCATGCATCACAAAATTTTGTCTTTAAAATTTTAATCTATTTTAAATTGATTTAGATATTTAAAAATTAATTAAAATTTTAAAATAATTAAAGTTTTCACTTATTAATTTATTATAAATTTAACTTATTTTAATATTTAATATTTATGTAAATATATAATAATAAAATCAAAATTATGTTACATTATTTGAGACTCATCCTCAAATCCCTCTTACCTATCACTTGAATGGCAAATCTTAAATCTTATTAATCATTATTTTTCTAATTGTTTTTTTCAAACATTTTTTTGTAATTTTCATTCAAAATTGGAAAATCATCAAAGTTTTATTTGTTTTTTTATTATATCAAATTTATTGGAACAAAGAATGATGAAACTTATATTATTTTTAAAAAATATGAAAAAATATATTTTTACATGAAAAATTGTTATTCTAATTGTTTTTTTCAAACATTAATATAATTTTCATCCACAAATAATCAAAGTTTCATTTATCCTTTTTATTATATAAAATTTATAGAACAAAGAATGATGACACTTATATTATTTTCACATGCATTTCCAGCATTATAACATTATATGATGCCACTCTCCTTAAACACACCCAAATTAAAATATTTTAAAGTGTCATTATTATAGTCTTTCCTTAAACACACCCAAATTAAAATATTTTAAAGTGTCATTATTATAGTTGGTAAAGTCATAACAGTTTGCATCAACTTTTTCTAAAGAGCAAACATAATGATATTGTAATTCAAACTTTTTCTAAAGGTTAAACACAATAATTCCAACTTTTTCCAAAGATGAGACAAATTAAGGCCCACTCTATTGTAATTCAAACTTTTTCTAAAGGTTAAATACAATAATTCTCAACTTGGAAAACTTTTTCCAAAGGTGAGACAAATTAAGGTTCACGTGCATTATTACTTTAACAATAACTTAATTTCAACTTTTTTTAAGATAGACAAATTAAGGTACACTCTCATTATTACTTTAAGAGTAATTTAGTGGGAACAACGTTTTTGTTGAGGGACTACAATATTAAAAGAGTTATGAAGGGATAATTTTTAAGGATGGAAATTTATATTAAAATGTAGAAATATCGGTTAATCTTGCTAGTAATTAATATGCAAAATTAAAATCTTTGACGATATTTTTGTAAAAATATTCAAATTTCTAAAGATTTTATATAGTTTTTATAAATTTTGTCAATTTTTAAGGTAAAATAATTTTATTCTATGGAATTTGGGTGAATAGTTTTTAGAAAAAATGGAAATTGGTGAATCTTTTTTGGGAAAAACCATGGAAAATTAGCCCATTGGCGTTGGTTCTATGGAATTTGGGTGAATAGTTTTTAGAAAAAAATGGAAATTGGTGAATCTTTTTGGGAAAACCATGGAAAATTAGCCCATTAAGGAAATTTAACCCTAAAATCATCTATAGAGTCATCCACATTTCTCTCCTCTTCTTATATTTACTCATATCATCAATTCCCCTGCATTTCTCACTTTCACTTACTCTTAGCAACCCTTTTCCGCTCCCCTTAGGCTACGCTTGTGTTTTCCCTTTATTTTCTTTAGTATTTAACTGTATAAATGCTCTATAGTGGATTTTCGCATTGCAATGTATGGGGTTACATTTTAAAATGTCATTACTTTACATAATTAAAATATGCAATAATACACAATTCATCATAATGAATATGAAGAGAAACTAACTAGATCATGTCAAGTATCTCAAAGTTAATAATGACATTATCATTATCCCAATTTATTAATTATCCTAAATAATATGTATATTATTTAACAATAAAACAAAAAAAAAAAAAAAAAAAAAAAAAAAAAAAATATTTTATTGAATTTTTTACTCATAATATCATAAATTGTACCACTATTAATAACTTGTTAGAAGTAATTTAATCAAATAAAAATTTGAAAATGTATTACATAAATAAAAACTTAATCTTTTATTATATTTAAATATCATTTTTCATCACAAACTTAGCTTCTGAATCCATAACATCCACAAAAAAGATAAATGGAAGATGGAAAGCTTACTATATACTTGAAAAGAGTTGTAAATGAATGAAACTTTTTTTTTTCGCTGAACCCACCCCTCATGAAAGTGTGCGACTTCTGCCATGCAGCTATCCCTCGTGACTGAATGGAACTTTAACTATGATATAATAAGAAACTATTATTAGTCCCTCCCAAAGACTCCCAACTATAGCTGTATGAGTTTTCCTTTGACTGTGTATTAGTTTAGTGTTGACTTTAGATTTTTGTTTTATATCCAATGTGTAACATAGGAAATCAATATATATATTTTGTTTAATAATAAAATAAAACATTTTTCTGCACTTGATTCATTAAAGCAACGCATAAAACACCTCAAGGTACTGGCTCTTCCTGAAACACACATATGGCCTTCATCCATTGTCTAATTTAAAACCAATGGTTATATTTTTACTTATTTTAATTATTATTACCATCAAGTCTAATAGGCAACTAATATTATAATTTTTCGCATCATTTATTAAGAAATTTACAAATTTGATAATGTAGAAATCATAATTTTAAATTATTTAAAATTATATTTTAATACATAAATTGAATCAACGCTTTCAAAATATCCGAAATATATAATTTCCAATCTTTAAAATATTTTTTTCTAAATTTCCAAACTAGTGTTCTCATGTTTTTAGCTTTAGTCAATCTTAAGATTGACCTTTTTTACAAGATTGTACATGTAAGATATATTAAGATTAACCTTTTTATATGATTGTACATGTGAGGCTTAGAATATTAAAAGTGGGATAACGAGTTAATATTTCATATATTTTAATTTAAAATAATAATAAAATTAAACTAATAATTAATTTATAAATTTATTAAATTCAAATAAACATATTTTCAAAAATTTAATTATTAATTGATTTTACTTTTTATTTTATCAATATTGTTTTAAAATAAAATATTTTCCATTTTTAATATTTTATAAATTTATTTTTAAAATATCATTTTCCATATTTTTATTTTTTTATTTCAATTTACCCCTTATTTTATAAATATTTTATATTATTGTTTTGAACATAAATATATATTTTTAACATTTTAATTTAATCTTTGTACACATTTAGTAAAGATTAATATTTTTCTTATACCTCTAAACTTCAGAAATGTATTTGGTTATGTGGATATTTTGTTTATATATATATATTTTAGATATATAAAGATGTATGATAATTATTATTATTGTTTATAATCAATTGCAAGAAAACAAATTAATTAATTTGTATTTATAACAGCTGCAAGACAATAAATTACCAATTAATTTGTATTTATATCACAAAGACAATAAATTAATTAATTTATTAAAGTAATATTGACCGTATTATTTATTCAATTTAACATAGTAAATTTCATGGAAAAAGTCACAATTTCAAAAAAGGATCCCAAGTGTACCAAAATCCTATTTATTGTTATCCTATCCCAATAATAGCTCTTTGATTTCTAATTACGCTAATTTTATCTTTTTCTTGGCTTTTTTTACCTTTTGAAAATCCTTCCTTAATTCGGCTTGGTCTTTAGAAATAAGGTCTCATTTATAAAACACTTTTAACCCTTTAAGTTCAAAGATTTGTTGAGTATGTCATATTTATGTTTAGTACAACTTACTTTGACATGAATCAACTTGTCTTTATGTTCAATTATTAGTCCCTCCCATGGGACTATATCAATGAATTTTCTTCGATGTGACATTGAAGTCACATTAATTTGTCTTTTACCATAAATTTGCATGCAGTGTATCGTTTAACATAGGAAAACAAATATATATTTTGTATATAATAAAATATTTAGTTTCTCATTTTTAATTGGTTGTTAGAATTGAAGTGTTATTGTTCTCTCTTACTGCCTCTTAATATGTAGAATTAATTACATAATCAATGAATTTCACCAATCACCATATCTAAATATAAAAGTTGTACTATTTATTTATTATTATGCATTATTATATTTATTATTCAATATATTATTTATTATTATATTTATAATATATTTATTATATTTATATTATATTTTTTTTTTTTTTTTTTTTTTTTTTATAATTTTGTTTTTTGAATAACAAACAACCCTCAATAATTATTTTTTGACAAAAATATTCATTACTGGTGTGCATTTAGTTAAATTAAGTTTCATCATTCAACATGTATTTCCCAACCAACTCGGCAGGGACTGTGTTGCCATGCAACCCTTTTTGAAACTCATCACCATGTTATCTTACATGATCAAAGTTTAAAATTAACATCTTTTAAAGAATCCTGGAGAAAGATAGAACAAATCCAAAGTGTTTTATAGCTATTATTCAAAATTAAATGCAATACACCCTCGATAAAAACTATTGTTTACCCTATTAACATCGCCTACGACTAGGTAAATTCCAATACAAGAATAAGATAAACAAATATGAAGACAAGATGCTTTAGATTACTTCAAATCCCACTAAAAACCAATTCCTATATTTTAAGTGGGATTACATAAAGACACCAAATCTTATAAAATTAACGCAAAAATATCAAATCTTCACTTAATTTATTAATCTTTTTTATTAAAAATCTAATAAACTAAATTTAATGAAATAAACTTTTAAAAACAATCCATATACCATCATTTCATCTCATGGGAGGCTACTTACATCATTGAAATGATTCGTTGATACAAGCTTTGTCAAAAGCTTACAGTACATAGAATAATTAAAGCACTCGCACAATCGCGACACCAAAAAAAGCAAGGGAAACCATTGATATAGGCTTTGCCAAAAGCTTACAATAAGTGGAATAATTAAACCACCCACCGAGCGGCTTAATAAAAAAAAAGAGCACATGATGGCACACCAAAAGCAAGGGAACCTAAGGTGAAACCATGACACCCACCTCCATTTTAATTGTTCAAATAAAGCCAAAGCCACTTATTGTTGTCTTATTGGAATAAAGTTAATTTATAACTAGTTAGATACTTAAAGTTGGTTTATATTCTAAACTTATTTTTAACATATTTAACTAACTTTAATAAACATATAATCCTTAAATGGGAGGTTACTTTACTCTATATACATACATATTCTTTGAACAAATTCGTTGGAATAAACTTTCCCAAAATCAAAAGCCAAGAAGAATATTTAAGCACTCATATGATCAAAGCATAACGGTTTTGTGTAAAGCAAGGAAACCAGAGGGTGAAGCCCCATTTCTCTCCTTCTAAAGCTCAAAGGGTGAAGCCACATGTCTCTCCTTCTAAAGCTTAGAGAAGGAGAATGAATCATTTAGATTAAGGCACACCCAGAATTATTTTTAGCTCTTCAAACAAACACAAGAGCATTGTAGGAACAATTTTTTTCTAAGAGCTAAGACAAACAACGAGTTGATTGAATTGGGCTCAGTTACATCTTTACTTTAATGTCGTCAAGAATGAATAGACTCATGGAAATGGATAATGCCATCAAGAATTTGTTTCTTTTTAGAGAATGAATAGATTCATGAGAAAGGATAATGTTGTCAAGAATTTGCCTACCTTCTGCAAACCTCCCTTTCTCTAGGGAGATGACCAAGTTCATGATTGGATTTTAAAATGATTAGAAACTACTTTGAGAAAAATTTTATGTAGATAACATTGCATAAAGTGATATAGGCTTCACTTATTTCTCCTCCTTGTTTGTTTTATGTTCTTTCCGGATCAATCGCTAGAAAAGTTGAGTTGAAAGCCGAAAATGACTGCGTCTCAAGTTTTGATTCTCAACCACCTCCCATAATTCTTTCCCTATGATCTACTAAAAGGTGTGGAAGAAATCAGGAAAGTTTTTAACAAAGTACGTGGGATTACCTACCTGTCATTTCTTTGATCGTTTGATCTACCTCTTCTATAGTGTTAGGGAACATTAGATTATGGTTATGCTAATGAGATACCTGGGTTGGAATAGAGTTGACAATGGCTTGAGTTTAAACTTCACAATCTTCCTCTGGTTCTTTCAAGAGACCACTAAAATGATTTACCAACTCTGCCTCCATATCCTCACGTCTCTCTAACTTTTCACCTATTGAGTTTCTAAGAGTCTTATCCTATTTCTTCTTATTTGTTTGAGGAGGGAGTTATGAAAATTCTGTGTTCTTATCTCCTTCCCCAGCTCATCTAATCCTAGATTTTTTGCTTCCACAATATCTCTCTTTGCTTTCTCCATCTATTTCTTGTTTTAGCTATCTTTCTTCGATGGCGAGGCCTTTTGAGCTGCCATTTTATATAATTTCCCTCTACAACATCTCCATTTCCTTTTAGAACAATAACTTTGCTTCAAATATGTTCCCAAAGACTTATTTATTCCGATTTTATCACAGGCTTGACATGTTTCAACTGCCGAAACGATACATTTTGTTCGTCCTGTGTTTGATCTATCCCTGCCACCGTGCTTGAAATATTTTGTAAGAAACTGACAGCCCCATACAAAACCATTCAAATAGGAATGGTTATTATCTAGGGGGTCACATTCCCAAGAGAGAAGGATGGGCCAGTGGTCTGATCCCCTGTAGGGTAATATTTATGTGGATATTGATTGTCCAATTTGAATCATACTTCCTCTCTGAGACTAGGAAAATGATCGAGTTTGATCACTATTTGGTGGAGGCCTCCTCTTTTGTTGTTCTAGGTTTGCATCCCATTGTTAGTTTGGATGTCAATCAACCTCAATTTATCTATGGTTTCCTTAAATGCTTCACTTTTTTCTTATAGCTTCCTAAGACCATCTTTCTTATCTTGAAAGGATGTAATCATATTAAAATCTCCTCAAAGAATCCAAATTATGTCCTTCAAAAGCATACCCTAGGAATAGATGGAGTCTAAAAAGGCCCTCCTCATTGAAGGATTGAAAGGGTCGTAAGCATTTGTTAAATACCTCCACTCTCTAGAACCTATAAAACTAAATTTGGCTAAGATATAAGTTTTGGAGTAGTCAACAATATATCCGTGTGAATTAGCTTAGGTCCCAACAGAAGTGTCAAACCACTTGATCCTCCTTTTTCTTCTACTATCTCCGCTTTACACTATCTCCATATTTTCTAGGCTATCTTCATGATTGATTTCTTATTACTCTTAGTCTCTTGCGGTGTCATTATAGTTGGTTTTTCCTAGATGAATCATTTTCTAAGAATCCTATGCTTTGAGGGCACATTCAGGCCTCTGATATTCCAAGATACAATCTTTGACTGAAAAAAAATTCTACTAAGAAGTACTCTAGGATACCCATTGTTTCCATGATTTTTACCCAATAAATCTTGTTTCTTCTAGGAAATTTTGTGGATGGTTTCAAAATTCTTCTTTTCCTATGTTCTTGTCTCTTCTCTAGCTTCTCTCATAAGGGATTAGTTTTGGACTCCTAGTCCTCCGACGATGTAATTTTTGAGAGCATTCCCAGTCTTCCCTTTCCTTTTTATTATATCTTTCTAAAGTTGTCTTAGTTGGCTCTCTAAATGATTATGCATATGTTTCTCCCCATGCTTTGCTACCAAGGCTGACATATTGATAACTAGGTCTTCGAGCTCCATGTCTCTAGTTGTCATTTCCTCATCTAATCCTTGTGTGTTATGTTTTGTTGCAATTATATCAATTATCTCTTCTACTTTCTCCTGAATTTCCATTTGGTTCAATTGTGTGCTTGTTTTCCTCCTTTTTTTGGCTTCAGGCTTCTAACTCAGTTATGTTTCATTTCCTTCTACACTATCTAAGGGGTCTCTCCCCATTGTTCTCTTTCTCCTGTCTCTGGCTGTATTTGAATCTATCAAGTGGATTACTAACCCCCTGAGTTGATTATCTTAGCTTCCTTCCAGTTATTGTTTTTCTCGGAAATTTCTTAAAGCATTCCTTATCTTCTTCCTCTCCCTTTTTTCCTAGGTTATTCTCTTCATTCTTTAAGTAGTCTCTGAATAGATTCTCATGCTCATGGAATTTCCTACATTGAAAGGGAATGCTCATAATCTAAACTTTTGGGTCCACTATGTATCTTGGTACAATATGCTTATAGAGTCAGGAATAATTCCTATGGCAATGAGTACATTCTAATCTGTACTAGGATTATGTAAAATCCTCCTTGTTTGGTGAGAACCTCTATGTCCAATATCATAGATGAAGACTAGCAGAGTTGAAGAAGTTGTGGTCCCCTTTCAAAAAGATCCCTTCCTCTCTCTCTATCCCTCGTGATAGGTAAAATAATGGTAAAAACCTGACCTAGCTTAGTTCACTGTTTTCTTTAGGTTTACATTGGAGACACCCACGTACATACCTTTGGAGGGCCATATGCCCATGAACTTCACAATATTTGTGTGATATCTCATGTATTTATATAGCTCCCAATATTTCGGGAAGTTATCTCGTACCTGTGGTTTTTCTCAGTCTTTTGTAAACATTTATTCCTCAGTATGTGAGTTGTGGATTGTTGTTTTGTTTCTTGAATGCCTAGTTGGTCCTACATTGTCGTGATCTCCCTCGCCTCTCCCCCCTCCCCCTCAAGCTATCCATCAAGGCTGGGCCTAAGCCTCCCATGACTTCCTTAAAGGATTTCCCTGCCTTTGGGATCATGCCCCCACCCTCCTCCATTGACTCTTGATCTCTGACCACCAAAAATCTGTGTACCATCCTCTACCCTTGTCTAACCTTCAATTCACACACTCAAACCCTAGCTACTACCCCTTTCACCTCCTCCACTCGATTCAAACATCCCTTCTCTTCCACATCATGTGTTAATTTTTTGCTATATTTTGATAAATAATACAAAATAATACTTAAATCGAAAAATCACAAAATATGGTCCAAGCACTAGTGTGATTTGTTTATATTGTGAGCATATATTTTGTTCCCCTAAAGTTCTAACAACCATCTCTTTAAAAAACTAGATGTTCACATAAGTCACTCATTATCCTTACCTAAAATTTTAAAGTATATGCAATAAAAACATTTATCTCTCTTTCTCTCTCTCTCTCTCTATATATATATAATGAAGGTATGACAATTTTCTACAAAATTCAAAGTGAAATTCTCAACAAAAATATGAGTTTATATAAGTTGAAGTTGAAGAAATATAAAATTTTATAGTAATGTTTTCATAAAATAAATAAAAGTACATCCCATTTTATATTTGTAGCATAAAATATGAATTATATGAGTTGGAAGCAAACAATATGTACCTGTATCATGTAAATAGCAGCTGTTCTATTTTTATATTTGAAAATCTAGAATATAGTTGAAATAAAAAATGAGATGCAAGCACATTTTCTATGTAAATGTGGTATTGCAAAACTTGCAACTGACATAAACTTGCACTAATGTGTAACAATACACTGGGAATGTCCGCTTCAATTTCAAAACACATAACTTAATAATGCAACATACAGACTCACAAAATTGAATAAAATTCACACTTGAAAAATATAATGTTAAAACTTGTACAATGAAGTACAAGTCTACATCTTATATATTGTTTTGATTGGATTTTAGAGTTCATCTTTCTCTAATGTAAGGAATGACCCAAAGGACCTTAGAGTGCACGTGGGAGGAGTTGAAAATCTACTCTACCAACCACTGTCTGCCTTTTAAATAACAATGACGAGTTAGCTTGTATTCATGGATAGTAGTCAATAATGGTCATCCTCACTATCAATTGACAACCAAATTGTAATAAATTTTACCACCTTCTAATAAAAAAGATTCACATCTTATATGCAAAATACAATAGTATTGAAAATTGCAATTGATATAAAATTGTGCACCATTATGTTAAAAACCACATTGTAAATCCCTTTTCAACTTCAAAACACAAATACCTTTATAATTGGATTATTAGGAGAATATTACATAGTGTGCTACTATGTTAATAAATTGTAGTTTTAATTAGAACTCTTTTCAACTTCAAAACACAAATACCTTTATAATTGGATTATTAAATTGTAGTTTTAATTATAACTAAGGTAATGAGAGAATAAAAAAGTGGAAAGAGGAAATTAATTTTTTATTTTACTTTTCAAAAATATGCATTTACAACTTAATGTTGTTATCATTTGTAATTAGTTAAAGCGTAATTAGAGAAAATCCATAGGTACCTTTAAATTGATTTTTCTTTTCAAATAAGATAATGATATTCTTTTATCTTTTTTTAAATCACAATTTTTTTTATCCCAAAACAAAAATGACATGTTCATTAATTATATAACTTTATTATTGCAATGCAATCTTCAATTACATCAAGAATAAAGTTATATAATTAATGAACACGCCATTTTCTACACTTTAAAAATTAATCATCAATCATAAACTTTTCCTTAAACTTGTGGTTCTACTGTAAGGATCTATAATGGCCACCTATAATTTAGAAGACGAGAGTTTAGGAATTTAAGAGGGGATCAATTCCTTGTCAGAATCATAGTTGTTAGTTTCATGAAGTTGCTTCATTCCACCAAGAGGGATGACATGTTCACTACCATCCTCAATGAGGAAATCCCATTATCCATGTCCTTTTCTTAAGCCTCCAAAACATGATAGGGTTCTCCAATCGACACCTCGAGACAATCGATATTAAACTTCTCTAAATATATTGTTTACTAATGTTCATTAGCCTTTTCCTCATCTTCAACTGGTAGAAATGTCAAACTTTTTTATTTCGATTTATATTTCGATTTAGCCCCTTTTTTAGTGAAGGATGAACTCATTCACGAGGAGAAGAATCCTGTAGATGTCCTAAAATATGATAGATCCTATTATGGAATGTTGTATTCTCATAATCCAAGACCTTTACCATCTAATTTTTTTTCCATTTGAGGATCATTTTGTCTAGAAGATCCTTACTTAGGTTGATCTCAACACATAGGTGATCATATATGCATAATCTTGCTAAATCTCTCTCAAAATATGTTTTTGTGTAACTTCCAAAAGTATTCTCAATATCCTCCATCACTGAAATATGCTAGAAATGTAAGGGAAAATTTGGGATAGGAAACCATACTAGCATCCAAGTAACTCACATAGAGCTTGGATTAAATTTTGGGAACCAAGGAGTTATAAAAAGTCTCACTTGTCCATAAAACCGGGGACCCTCCTAAAAGACTTGCTCACATTCAACATGATAAAAGAAAATGAACTATAAACAAACCTTTGAAACAAAGATATATCTCATAATTATTTGTGCAAGTTGAGTGGATCCACTGGTATAAATCCAATGAAAGAGGCCATGACCATTAAATATGCAAATAACAACAAATGATTCACAATTTTGATGTATTTGAGTGACCTCAGGAACTATAATTTCCCCCAATGGTTCATCTTCCACTTTATCCACTATTTAGGAACTAGGTAGAGAAGGAGTTGAAGCAGCCGAAGTGAAATATTTTTTTATTTTTCAATACATCCTTAAAGAAAACCAACTATGAAATTGAAGAGATCCTAGGTCCCACAACTCCTCTCTATAATTGCAATACCAAATGGATAGTTGAATCTTTGCATAATATATAGTCAGACATTAAAGACTAGTGTTCCAATTGTTTACCCTAAAAAACAAGAGAATGTTGTTCCACATGGATTCTCTATAAATCTATAATTGTTGCTTTAAGTTTACTAGAAAATCATCTGAATTCACTCACAAAAGTATGGTATTTCCACTGAGAGACTTTACCATCATCTAGAATCTATTCTTTATAATAGTGGTTTCACCGAATAACAGTCACGTAGGTATTTCATCATTCAAAGGTTTTAGCAAACCCTTGTCAAATATGCATTTTATCAAACACTTGAACACTTGTCGGACAATTTTTTTTTATCAAACACATGGTATTCAAGTGTTTTTTCTAACACTTGGCATGCATGGATTTCATCAAACACTTGATATGTAGATTGTTCATCAAATACCCAACATTTATCATGATCTGAAATCCAAAACTACAATGTGTCACATTCTTAACTGCACCAAGAAACACATCCTCATCTTGAACTTGAGCTCTGCCTTTTAATACCTATCCTAGCATGGCACATATCAAAAGGCACACATTCATTGAGCTCTCTATCCAGTTGTGATAATGATCATAAGAGACCTCCTCTCCATAGGACACATAAATTTTCGCTAAACTTAGAGGCCCTTCTTTTGAGGATTTCTAAGACTTTGAGAATGGGAGTTTGTTGTAATAAAACCCTTGCAAAGTTTAGCATAATTGTTATCACTACTTATATCCCCGGTACTTTGAGAGGAAAATATTCTATACATTTTCGCATTGGAAGAAGAAAAACATATTTTCGCATACATTTCCAGCATTGCAACACTCTATGATGCAGCTCTCTTAAAGACACCCAAATTAAAATATTTTAGAGTGTTATTATTACAACAGTTAAAATCATAACAGTTTGCATCAACTTTTTCTACAGATTAAACACAATGAAAATGTAATTCAAACTTTTTTTAAAAGTAAAACACAATAATTCTAACTTTTTCTAAAGGTGAGACCAATTAAGGCCCACTCTCATTATTATTTTATAAGAATAACTTAGTGGGAATAACGTTTTCAAAAAGCTGAAAATGTAATTTAAACCTTTTCTAAAAGTAAAACACAATAATTTTAACTTTTTCTAAAGGTGAGACCAATTAAGGTCCACTCTCATTATTATTTTATAAAAATAACTTAATGGGAACAACGTTTTCAAAAAACTGAAAATGTAATTCAAACTTTTTTTAAAAGTAAAACACAATAATTCCAACTTTTTTTAAAGGTGAAACCAATTAAGGTCCACTCTCATTATTATTTTATAAGAATAACTTAGTGGGAACAACGTTTTCAAAAAGCTGAAAATGTAATTCAAACTTTTCAAACTTTTTCTAAAAGTAAACCATAATAATTCCAACTTTTTCTAAAAGTGAGACCAATTAAGGCCCACTCTCATTATTATTTTATAAGAATAACTTAGTGGGAACAACGTTTTCAAAAAGCTGAGAGACTAAATATTAAAGGGGCCATGTACCTCCGTCTCCTCTTCTGATATTTACTTACTCAGATCAT
>SNQJ01S0245790.1:1161-13172 GCA_010110895.2 Picea sitchensis | reverse complement strand
CACCTTCAGGTATGCACTTATATATATATTATTTGTATCATTGTCATGAGGGAAATTGTAGGAGGAAGGAACCTTTTGCTGAAGTCATGGATCCAGAGGGATCTCAGTTGATTCAGAGAAACAACAAACTGGAAGTGAAAACTCTGTGTTTGATTGTTGTAATTGTCATTCCTCTAACCTATATTTCTAAAGTTTTCTACATTACAAGTAGGTGTTGTAGTTGTGACAACAATCCCTAAAAAAAAATTATTCTAGAGATGTACTCATTATTCTCCTTTAGGAGATATTCTTGTTTTGGTTACTCTTGTTTTCTTTTTCCGGACAAGTTAAAAAAAAACGAAGATGTTTATCCTTCAGAGGGAGTCAAAACTATTTGAAAAAGAGGAAGAATAGAACCATAATTGAGGCAACCAATGCAATAATGCCTGATCAGAATCTTTCTATGGTTCTATGGGCAGAAGCATGCATGACACAGTTTATTTTCAGAACAAGAGTCTTCATCAGACTTTGAAAAGAAAAGAAAAACATAACTCTCGAAGAAGCCTTCACCGGAGTGAAGCTTGATATTGAACACTTCAGGATATTTGGGTGCCCAATGTATTCTCATGTACCCAAAGAGAAGAAGTCCAAGCTAGACACTTCAGGGAGAAAGGATACGTTTATGGGATAACAATGAATCTTCGAAGACATTCCAAATCGACATCCATGGTTAGAGACAAATTGAAACAAGCAGATATGTTTTCCTTGAAGAAGAAATAGTCTTTCAAAGATCCAGAGAATCTCAGATGGAGACTAATAGTGAGACAATACCTTCTCCCCCTTCAGCAGTTCAATAGGAGACAGAAATTATTCTAAGTTGATCCAGTTTCTCCAGTTGATATGTTCATAGATATTGCAGTAGGGCATAAAAGGCCTGCCTAGGCTCACTCTGTAAGAGGTAGAGAAACATAAAATCCTCTCAAGGCACATCCTGAGAGAACAAAGAGATTTTTCGAGCTACTCTTCAGCTATGAGCTACATCATTGATTCTGAGACTCCCTTCCATGAAGAAGCTATGGGTAAACAAGTATGGCAAGATGCCATGGCAGAAGAATACTGGTATATCTTAAAAAAATGATGTATGATATATTGTTCAGAGACCAAAAGGGAAGTTCGTGATGACTTCCAAGAGGATCTATAAGATCAAACATGTAACCTATGGAAGTGAGGAGAAATACAAAGCGAGATATATAGCCAGAGGATTATCACAAGCAGAGAGAGTGAACTATGATGAGACATATTGATTCAGTAGACCGATGCACTTTCATCTGTACTACCATCCATGAGTTGGAAACTACATCAGATAGATGGATTCTTGATGAGTTTGGGTTTCAGCGAAAGTGTTGCTAAACCAAAACTATATTACTACATTTGTGACGAAAGCCTAATTTTGATGACTTATTCAGGAAATCGTGTTGTTGGATAGAAGTAAGCTTTGACTTCTAATTTCGAGATGAAGGATCTAAGTATGATACACTACTTCTTGGGACAAGAAGTATGACAGAGGACTGATGAGATTTCTCCTCAGTCAAGGAAAACATACAGTCGGAATATTAAACAAGTTCAGTATGACAGAATGCAAAACCACTGAAATGGATTTGAAGAAAATGAATGATAATGATTCAGACGAGATTGATCCACAACTGATTGGATCATTGATGTATCTGGTTAACACGAGACTTGATTCATGCTATGCAGTGAATGTGCTTAGTCAATCCATGAGTCAACCAAGACAGACTCACTGGATAGCAGTAAAGCATGTATTAAGATACATACAAGGCACAGTTGGATATGGCTTGAGATATGCCTCGAGTGTGAACTTGAGTTTGGAGGATATGCCGATATAGATTGAGCAGAGATTACAGTGGACTGGAAGAGAACATTCGATTGTTGTTTTACCGTGAAGGTTCTCATGGTTTCTTGGTGCAGCAGGAAAACAAAGCTCTGTGGCCTTGAATACCACAGAAGCAAAGTATATATCATCGAGTGTGTGAAGCAGTGCGGCGTCATAAACTTCTAACAAATTTACTTGATCATGAGATAGACTCTATGGTTATAACCAGAGCTATGTGAAGCTCTTTTAGAAACTTGGGTTTCATGATAGATCCAAACACGTTGAGATAAAATATCATTTTTAGAGACATGATACAGAGGAAAGCAGTACATGTGTTGTACCTTCCTACACATGAACAGATTGCAGACACCTTCACCAAACTGGATTGGCGAAGAATACCTCTCTAGTTGAGAGGGAGTGTTGATGACTACAGCCAACACAAAGTTAGAGTACTTTCGTGCGAGACTTTGCATGATGGAGAATGCCTCCCTACCTCAGAGGGAGTGTTGATGATTATAGTTGCGTGAGACATCCTCGAGCCTGACACAAACTGATTGAGTTGACCTGGGAGAGAGCCCATGAGTTGGGTGTGTGGTTCCTATCTGAGACATAGCTGGAACATAGAGATGGCCTCCTTCTTATAGAGAGTTGAGAAGAACTCCAGATGATTCTCTTGTGTAACGCAGTGAGAAAGGAGATCCACTGAGTTAGACGTGCATGTGGTTGAGCACAAGGTGAACGTGTGAATTCCCATGATTTGGGTGCATCGTTATGAGACAAAGATGAAGACGATGTATTACCCTCCTCTGAGCAGAGAGTTGAGATGATGAACTCCTAATGACTCTCCTATGTAATGCAGTGGGAAAGAAAATATGTTGAGTGGATGTGCATGTGGATGAGCACAGGTGAACGCGATCCTAGTGGTTGAGCACTAGTGAGTGTGGTTCTCCTGTGAGATGCAGTGAGATAGAGATATGGACATCCCTATGGATGTGCCCCTAGTGGTTGAGCACTAGTGGGTGTATGAGATCCCTTGCTATATTTTTCAAGAGTCAGACGTACCTGTAATCCTAATTGTAATTTAAAGGGTACAGATCGGCCCCACCTTAAAGTAATTGATAATTAATCTGGTTATTATTAATTATATTGTGAGTTAGAGAGGTCGGCCATGTTGTGCCAATAGACACTTTTGTTGACAGGTCAAGTGTGATATAAGTAGAGGTAAATTCCCCATTGAGGAATCATATCTTTTTTGTAAGTTTGAAAATTTCATCATGTACATCTTCTTGGGAAAAGTGCACACCTCTCTTGGGCGCTAGTCTTCTAGGGTTTGTGAGCACCCTTTTGTGTGTTAGGTTTTCTTAGTGATGGAGGTCTTTCTCTTGAAGAATATAGCAAAGGATTGGTTGGATTTTCTTCCCTTGTTGATAAGGGTTTCCCAAGATACTTCTTGTGTACTTGTACATGGTGTTTCTTCTTGTGATCTTGGTTGTTGCAACTAATTGTCTATGGTTTAAGTAAAATGAAATAAGGGAATGAACTTCATGCTTAAGCCTAGATTATTGAAAAATCAACATGGTTTCAGATAATAGGTATTAAAAAACCCATTGCAGAAGCATCTACCAGTCTCCTCTCTTTTCTGCAGAACCGTACGGCCCACCTATGGTTTCCAGAAAATCTGTATGGCCCTCCTTTCTGAGGTGTTTCAACCCTTAATACTTGAACGTTGGGGAGAATTATGGCATAGGAGAGTATGGCCTCCTCCAACACACCTCCAGAGACTCTCAGAGTGAAATTTAGAGCATTTTGAAATTTTGGCCCTAGGGTTTCGCTAATTTTTGCATAAATTTGAGAAATAGGGTTTCTCCAACTCATTGAATGAGCTCTTCAGCTCACCAGTGTTCACATATCTTTCAAAGGATTATTTTTGGTAGTCATAAGTCCAACAAAACCTAAAAGTGCTAGCCTAGTCTAGCCCAGTTGACAAGGGTTTGTGAAGAATCTAAAATTATGATGAACAGAACTATGATGGAAGATAAGCTTGATGGATCAAGCAACTTCAAGTTCCTGGAAGACAAGAATTCCAAGGAAGGATTATTGTAGGTGATACAAAAAGGTGACACTGTGACTACCTTCTTCATGAAAATATCAAGAGGACAGAGATCAGTCAGGTGCCATTGGAAAAATCATATCATCACCCTCAGGTATGCACTTGTATATATATTATTTGTATCATTGTCATGAGGTAAATTGCAGGAGGAATGAACCTTTTGCTGAATTCATGGATCCAGAAGTATCTTAATGCATTTAGAGGAACAACACACTGATATTGAAGACTCTGGGTTTGATTGTTGTAATTGTCATTCCTCTAACCTATATTTCTAAACTTTGCTACATTACAAGTAGGTGTTGTAGTTGTGACAACAATCCCTAAATTGTTTTGATTCTAGAGATGTACTCATTATTCTCCTTTAGGAGATAATCTTGTTTTGGTTCCTCTTGTTTTCTTGTTCCAAACAAGTTAACCACAAAGGAAGATGTTTATCCTTCAGAGGGAGTCACTAGACTCAAAGGGAGTCAAAACTATTTCAGAAAGAGGAAGAATAGAACCATCATTGAGGCAACCAATGCAATAATGCATGATCATAATCTCTCTATGATTCTATGGGAAGAAGCATGCATGACACAGTATATGTTCAGAACAAGAGTCCTCGCCAGACTTTGAAAAAAAAAACATAACTCTCGAAGAAGCCTTCACCAGAGTGAAGCCTGAGATTGAACACTTCAGGATATTTGGGTGCCCAATGTATTCTCATGTACCCAAAGAGAAGAAGTCCAAGCTAGACCCTTCAGGGAGAAAGGATACGTTTATGGGATAACAATGAATCTTCGAAGACATTCCAGATCGACATCCCTGGTCAGAGACAGATTGAAACAAGCAGAGATGTTGTCCTTCAAGAAGAGATAGTCTTTCAAAGATCCAAAGAATCTCAGATGGAGATTTACAGTGAGACAATACCTTCTCCCCCTTCAGCAATTCAGAGGGAGACAGACATTATTTTAAGTTGATACAGCTGCTCCAGTTGATATGTTCAGAGATATTGCAGTAGGGCATAAAAGGCATGCCTAGGATCACTCTGCAAGAGGCAGAGAAACATACAAGCCTCTCAAGGCATATCCCGAGTGTTGGGTATGTGTTATATTCTTTGCATGTGTGTGTGTGTGGGTGCGTCAGATACGACAACTGCGTCTGACGATCCCTATTTTTGCTATTTTTAGCAGATTTTGCTATTTTTAGTTGATTTGTAAATTAATCCCGGATTAAGGGATTAGGGTTTTGGTATCTACGGAATACCTAAAAACATTGTATATATTGTATGGCGAATGGTGAAATTCGATATAATGAAAATAAGAAAGGTTTTCCCGGTTGAGGGTCTCCGGTAAAAATCTCTGTGTACTCTGTGTATGAGCCATTGATTAATTTTTGTATTGCTTAAGAATCTATATGCATTGCTTTACTTCACGGGTTTAAAACTTACACCGAGAGAACAAAAAGATTTTTTGAGCTACTCTTCAGTTGTGAGCCTCATCATTGATTCTGAGACTCCCTGCCATGAAGAAGCTATGGGTAAACAAGTATGGAAAGATGCCATAGCAGAAGAATACCAATATATCTTAAAAACTTGATGTATGAGATATTGTTCATAGACCAAAAGGGAAGTATGTGATGACTTCCAAGAGGATCTATAAGATCAAACATGTAACCTATGGAAGTGACGAGAAATACAAAGTGAGATCTATAGCCAGAGGATTATCACAAGCAGAGGGAGTGAACTATGATGAGACATATTGATTCAGTAGACCGATGCACTTTCATCTGTGCTACCATCCATGAGTTGGAAACTAGATCAGATAGATGGATTCTTGATGAGTTTGGGTTTCAGCAAAAGTGTTGCTAAACCAAAACTATATTACTACATTTGTGACAAAAGCCTCATTTTGATGACTTATTCAAGTAGTCGTGTTGTTGGATAGAAGTAAGGTTTGACCTCTGATTTCGAGATGAAGGATCTGAGTATGACACACTACTGCTTGGGACAAGAAGTATGACAGAGGACCGATGAGATTTTTCTTGAGTCAAGGAAAACATACAGTGGGAATATTAAAGAAGTTCAATATGACAGAACGCAAAACCACCGAGATGGATTTGAAGAAACTGAATGATAATGATTCAGACGATATTGATCCACAGTTGATTGGATCATTGATGTATTTGGTTAACACTAGACCTGATTCATGCTATGCAGTGAATGTGCTTAGTCAATACATGACTCGAGACAGACTCACTAGATAGTAGTAAAGCATGTATTGAGATACATACGAGGCACAGTTGGATATGGCCTGAGATATGCCTCGAGTGTGAACTTGAGTTTGCATCATATGTCGATACAGATTGAGCAGAGAATATAGTGGACCGGAAGAGAACATTTGGTTGTTGTTTTATCGTGAAGGTTGTCATAGTTTCCTGGTGCAGCAAGAAACAAAGCTCTGTGGTTTTGAATACAACAGAAGCAGAGTATATATCATTGAGTGTGTGAAGCAGTGCGGCTTCATAAACTTTTAACAAATTTACTTGATCAAGAGATTGATTCTATGATTATAACCAGAGTTGTGTGAAGCTCTTTAAAAATCTTGTGTTTCATGATAGATCGAAAAATATTGAGATAAAATATCATTTTCAAATACATGATACAGAGGAAAGAAGTACACATGTCGTACCCTCCTACACATGAACAGATTGCAGACACCTTCACCAAACTGGCCTGATGAAGAATACCTCTCTAGTTGAGAGGGAGTGTTTATGACTACAACCAAGAAAAAGTTCGAGTACTTTTGTGCGAGACTTGGCCCGATGGAGAATTCCTCCCTAGCTGTGAGGGGGTGTTGATGATTACAGTTGCATGAGACATCCTCCAGGACATAGAATGATTGAGTCGACCTAAGAGAGAGCCCATGAGTTAGGTGTGTGGTTCCTCTCTAAGATAGATCTGGAACGTAGAGATGGCCTCCTCCTGACAGAGAGTTGAGAAGAACTCCAAATGATTCTCCTATGTAATGTAGTGAGAAAGGAGATCTGTTGAGTTGGGCATGCTTGTGGTTGAGCACAAGATGAACATTTGAATTCCCATGAGCTGGGTGCATTTTTATGAGACATAGATGAAGATGATGTATTAGCCTCCTCTAAGTAGAGAGTTGATATGATGAACTCCATATGACTCTCCTATGTAATGCAGTGGGAAAGAATATATGTTGAGTGGATGTACATGTGGATGAGCACATGTGAACGTGATCCTAGTGGTTGAGCACTAGTGAGTGTGGTTCTCCTGTGAGACATGGTAAGATAGAGATATGGACATCCCTATGGATGTGCCCCTAGTGGTTGAGCACTAGTGGGTGTATGAGATCTCTTGCTATATTGTTCAAGATTCAGACCTTCATGTAAACCTAATTGTAATGTAAAGGGTACGGGTAGGCCCCACCTTAAAGTAATTGATAATTAATGTAAAAGATAATTAATCTGGTTATTATTAATTATATTGTGAGTTAGAGAGGTCAGCCCTGTTGTGCCAATAGACATTTTTGTTGACAGGTCGAGTCTAATATAAGTAAAGGTAAATTCCCCATTGAGGAATCATATATTTTGTGTAAGTTTGGAGATTTCGACAAGTACATCTTCTTGGGAAAAGTGTGCACCTCTCTTGGGCGCTAGTCTTCTAGGGTTTGTGAGAACCCCTTTGTGTGCTAGGTTTTCTTGGTGGTGGAGGTCTTTCTCTTGAAGAATATAGCAAAGGATTGGTTAGGTTTTCTTCCCTTGTTGAGAAGGGTTTCCCAGGATACTTCTTGTGTACTTGTGCATGGTGTTTCTTCTTATGATCTTGGTTGTTGCAACTAATTGTCTATGGTTTAAGTAAAATGATAAAACGGAATGAAATTCATGCTTAAGCCTAGTTTATTGAAAAATCAACATGGTTTCAGAGCATAGGTCTTGAAGAACCCATTGCACAAGCATCTCACAGACTCCTCTCTTTTCTGCAGAACCTTACGGCCCTCCTAGGGTTTCCAGAAAATCTGTACGACCCTCCTTCCTGAGGTGTTTCAGCCCTTAATACTTGAACGTTGGGGAAAATTATGGCATAGGAGAGTATGGCCTCCTCTAGCACACCTCCAGAGACTCTCAGAGTGAAATTCTGAGCATTTTGAAATTTTGGCCCTAGGGTTTCTAGAGTTTCGCTAATTTCTATAGAAATTTCAGAATTAGGGTTTCTGCAACTCATTAAAGGAGCTCTTCAACTCACCAGTGTTCTCCTATATTTCAAAGGCTTATTGTTGGAAGTCATAAGTCAAACAAAACCTAAGAGTGTTATCCTAGCCTAGCCGTTAGGTTTTCTAGACTAGTTGACAAGGGTTTGTGAATAATCTAAAATTATGATGAACAGAACTATGATGGAAGATAAGCTTGATCGATCAAGCAACTTCAAATTCATGGAAGACAAGACTTCAGATGAAGGGTTATTGTGGGTGAAACAAAAAGGTGACACTGTGACTACTTTCTTCATGAAGATTTCAAGAGGATAGAGATCAGCCAGGTGCCATTGGATCAGAAATCATATTAGCACCCTCATGTATGCACTTGTATATATATTATTTGTATCATTGTCATGAGGGAAATTGCAGGAGGAAGGAACCTTTTTGTGAAGTCATGGATCTAGAGGGATCTGAGTGCATTCAGAGGAACAACACACTGGAAGTGAAGACTCCAGGTTCGACTGTTGTAATTTTTATTCCTCTAACTTATATTTCTAAAGTTTTCTACATTACAAGTAGGTGTTGTAGTTGTGATAACAATCCCTAAATTGTTTTGATTC
Source organism: Picea sitchensis (assembly GCA_010110895.2). Classification (NCBI taxonomy): domain Eukaryota; kingdom Viridiplantae; phylum Streptophyta; class Pinopsida; order Pinales; family Pinaceae; genus Picea; species Picea sitchensis. Next base: position 4,373 of record SNQJ01S0245790.1, on the reverse strand, counting down.
TAGACATGTACTCATTATTATCCTTTAGGAGATATTCTTGTTTTGGTTCCTCTTGTTTTATTTTTCCAGACAGGTTAACAACAAAGGAAGATGTTTATCCTTCAGAGGGAGTCAAAACTATTTGAGAAAGAGGAAGAATATAACCATCATTGAGGCAACCAATGCAATAATGCATGATACGAATCTTTCTATGATTCTATGGGCAGAAGCATGCATGACACAGTGTATGTTCAGAACAAGAGTTTTCACCAGACTTTGAGAAAAAAAAAGAAAAAAAAAAGCATAACTCTCGAAGAAGCCTTCATTGAAGTTAAGCCTGAGATTGAACACTTCAGGATATTTGGGTGCCCAGTGTATTCTCATGTACCCAAATAGAAGAAGTCCAAGCTAGACCCTTCAGGGAGAAAGGATAGGTTTATGGGATAACAATGAATCTTCGAACACATTCCAGATCGACATCCCTAGTCAGAGACAGATTGAAACAAGAAGAGATATTATCCTTGAAGGAGAGATATCCTTTCAAAGATCAAGAGAATCTCAGATGGAGATTGACAATGAGACAATACCTTCTCCCCCTTCAACAGTTCAGAGGGAGACAAACATTATTCTAAGCTGATCTAGTTGCTCCAGTTGATATGTTCAGAGATATTCCTGTAAGGCATAAAAGGCCTACCTAGGCTCACTCTGCAAGATGTAAAGAAACGTACAAGCCTCTCAAGGCACATCCAGAGAGAACAAAGATATTTTTCGAGCTACGCTTCAGTTGTGAGCCACATCATTGATTCTGAGACTCCCTGCCATGAAGAAGCTATGGGTAAAGAAGTATGGCAAGATTCCATAGCAGAAGAATACCCGTATATCTTAAAAAAATGATGTATGAGATATTGTTTAGAGACCAAAAGGGAAGACTGTGATGACTTCCAAGAGGATCTATAAGATCAAACATGTGACCTATGGAAGTGACGAGAAATACAAAGAGAGATCTATAGCCATAGGATTATCACAAGCAGAGGGAGTGAACTATGATGAGACATATTGATTCAGTAGACCGATGCACTTTCATTTGTACTACCATCCATGAGTTGGAAACTACATCAGATAGATGGATTCTTCATGAGTTTGGGTTTCAGAAAAAGTGTTGTTAAACCAAACCTATATTACTACATTTGTGACGAAATCCTGATTTTGATGACTTATTCAGGAAGCCATGTTGTTGGATACAAGTAAGCTTTAACTTCTGATTTCGAGATGAACGATCTAAGTATGATACACTACTTCTTGGGACAAGAAGTATGACAGAGGACCGATGAGATTTTTCCCGAGTCAAGGAAAACATACAGTGGGAATATTAAAGAAGTTCAGTATGACAGAATGCAAAACCACCGATATGGATTTGAAGAAAATGAATGATAATGATTCAGACGAGATTGATCCACAACTGATTGGATCATTGATGTATATGGTTAACACCAGACCTGATTCATGCTATGTAGTGAATGTGCTTAGTCAATCCATGAGTTAGCCGAGACAGACTCACTGGATAGCAGTAAAGCATGTATTGATATATATACGAGGCACAGTTAGATATGGCCTGAGATATGCCTCGAGTGTGAACTTGAGTTTGCAGGATATGCCGATACAGATTGAGCAGAGAGTACAGTGGACCAGAAGAGAACATCTGGTTGTTGTTTTACCGTGAAGGTTGTCATGGTTTCCTAGTGCAACAAGAAACAAAGATCTGTGGCCTTGAATACCACAGAAGCAGAGTATATATCATTGAGTGTGTAAAGCAATGCGACTTCATAAACTTTTGACAAATTTACTTGATCATGAGATGGATTCTATGATTATAACCAGAGTTGTGTGAAGCTCTTTGAGAAACTTGTGTTTCATGATAGATCGAAAAACGTTGAGATAAAATATCATTTTCAGAGACATGATACAGAGGAAAGCAGTACATGTGTCGTACCTTCCTACACATGAACATATTGCAGACACCTTCACCAAACTGGCTTGGTGAAGAATACATCTTTAGTTGAGAAGGAGTGTTGATGACTACAGCCAAGACAAACTTCGAGTACTTCCGTGAGAGACTTGGCCTGATGGAGAATGCATCCCTAGCTGAGAGAGAGTGTTGATGAATACATCTGCGTGAGACATCCTCGAGGACACAGACTGATTGAGTCAACCTGAGAGAGAGCCCATGAGTTGGGTGTGTGGTTCATGTCTGAGACAGAGTTGGAACGTAGAGATGGCCTCCTCATTACAAAGAGTTGAGAATAACTCCAGATGATTCTCTTGTGCAACATAGTGAGAAAGGAGATTTGTTGAGTTGGGCGTGCATGTGGTTGAGCACAAGGTGAACATGTGAATTCTCATGAGTTGGGTGCATCGTTATGAGACAGAGATGAAGATGATGTATTAGCCTCCTTTGAGCAGAGAGTTGAGATGATGAACTCCAGATGACTCTCATGTGTCACGCAATGGAAAAGAAGATATGTTGAATGGGCGTGCATGTGCATGAGCATAGGTGAACATGATCCTAATGGTTGAGCACTAGTGAGTGTGGTTCTCCTGTGAGACGCAGTGAGATAGAGATATGGACATCCCTATGGATGTGCCCCTAGTGGTTGAGCACTAGTGGGTGTATGAGATCCCTTGCTATATTTTTCAAGAGTTAGACATGTCTGTAACCCTAATTGTAATGTAAAGGGTACAGGTCGGCCCCACCTTAAAGTAATTGATAATTAATGTAAAAGATAATTAATCTAGTTATTATTAATTATATTGTGAGTTAGAGAGGTCAGCCATGTTGTGTCAATAGACAGTTTTGTTGACAGGTCAAGTCTAATATAAGTAAAGGTAAATTCTCCATTGAGGAATCATATATTTTGTGTAAGTGCGCACCTCTCTTGGGCGCTAGTATTCTAGAGTTTTTGAGGACCCTTTTGTGCTAGGTTTTCTTGGCAATGGAGGTCTTTCTCTTGAAGAATATAGCAAAAATACTTCTTGTGTACTTGTGCATGGTGTTTCTTCTTGTGATCTTGGTTGCTGCAACTAATCGTCTATGGTTTAAGTAAAATGCTAAAATGGAATGAACTTCATGCTTAAGCCTAGATTATTGAAAAATCAACATGGTTTCAAAGCATAGGTCTTGAAGAACCCATTGTACAAGCATCTACCAGTCTCCTATATTTTCTGCAGAACCTTAC
>SNQJ01S0245788.1:1450-13216 GCA_010110895.2 Picea sitchensis | reverse complement strand
AAAAGGTTTCTTGGAGATAGGAAGCTATCTAGGCTCCTAGTTGGCAGGGAGGATTTCGTTGTTTCACATTGGGAAAGTGGGAAAATAATGCTTGGAAGTGCCCAGGACTACATTACAACCGATTAGGTTCGACAAGCTAAGGAGGAGGTATTTTTCGGTGGTATTTGGTTATTGATATTTTGTATATACTTTCGTTTTAAGTTATAAATCATAGAGTTAACATATTATTTATTTCATCATGTTATCTAGATTTATCATTGAGCAAATGTAGAAGAATTTTGTAAATGAAAATCAATGAAATTATGCTAAAACGAAGTTGTTATTGTGTATGTATAGAATGAAAGATTAATTGTTTAACATCCTGAATGGGTGTTACATTGATGATAAATGTATTTTTATACTTTTATAGAGGTATCCATAGAAGGCCTATGAAGTTGGCGATTGTCCATGAAGTCATTGACGAATGGAATGAAAGTGTAGACAAGACTCCTAAGGCGTAAGCAACCTTCTCCTAGCCCTCCAACTAGAGCCGCTAATCATAACAATTATGTGTTGCCTCCACAACTATAATATTGTTGATTGTAGAGGGTTTCCCTACATTTAATTGTACTTCGAGTTGTTTGTAAATGGATTGTCTGCATTTAAAGTATTGTATTTCATGTAGTTTTCGACATAGATGTGATATGTGAAAAGTAAATAAGTAGACAAATTTATTTTGTCAATTGATATTATATTTTCCAAAAATATTGTTAGAAGTTATATTTTCATGGTTTAGTTGATGTTTTGTAGTTTAAATTTAAATGCAAGAGATTCTTGAATTTAAATCTCAAAGAAACTGAAAGTAATTACAACAACACTTTAACCAAACATTCATTAGAATGCAGTCACAATAATTCAAGTGAATCAGTCAATCGTGAACTCTTTCAACATCAGAGGGAAACACGAAGGGGTAAGGAAACTGACTATTGTTAAACAAGAAGTCTCAAATGAATATGCATAACCAGGAAACCAGAGTGTTCATTAAAACTTTATCAATCAGGAGCTTACCTCAACCATCGAACATTACAAAATATAAAAACTGAGTATATACACTCAGAGCAACTCGCCCCCTACAGAAGTGCGCTATGGTCACCGAATTCAAGGCTTGGCGTCTACATATTCTTCTGTCAGATCACACTTGCATTCTTTTGTCAGATCACACTTGCATTCTTCTGTCAGATGCAATCTTGGATCGGTATGGCGCTGGTAGGGAAATTCATCCACAGGGGCACCACAGGCTGACCGCTCCAGAACCTCCATGCCTTCCTTTTATGGGGTGAAATGAGGTTTCAACTACCTCCCCCATTTCCATTAAATGCCTACATAGAGATCAAGAAGGAGTCTGACACTCGTGAATTCTCCAGTCAGGCTCACAATCCCTTCCAGTCAAAATTGGCGCCTCGAGGCCACACATCTATTCTTTTGTTACCAACTCGGGTGCTCTAGCCTTTCACGCAGCTTCTTCTCATCGCCCTATTCGACCTTGGTTCGTGACCTCACACTTATCCCATGAAATTTTGGGATATCGCATGTCAGGAGTTCTCACTCCCCTTGATTCACAATGTTCTGATGCCCGAAACCACGAAACGATCAATTTGGATCAACGGTCGGATTTGCCCTAAATGTGACGGCCACGATTGGTTCGTCGAACAATTCAGCCGCCTGCTACTTGATATGCGCCTACTTTATTTATGGCCCCTCTTTTCCATAGGACCTCGGGTTATGACCGTGGGCCCAACCCATAGGTGCGTCATGATTTTGCATCTCGCGAGTTCACGCTATTCTTGCTGCTCAAACTTTTGAGTCGCAAAATCACGACTGTTGGGATCCTGCGCCACGTGCCCCTCTGGAATGAATGGCCTAGATCATTTTGTGACCTCTCATTTAATGAGTTACCATAACTCGTTTCATTGACTGCTCCCTTCTGCGAGTCAGTGAAACATTGATCCAACGATCTGACTCTCTTGTTTGATCAACGACTACGATCTTATCGCGATTTTTCATTTCCTGAGTTCTGAGGGCTTGTTCCTTGACCGCTCCATCTCACGAAACTGCAAAACACTGATCGCGCACCACGTATCCTCTGTAGCATCAACGACTAGGATGGACCTCGCGATTTCAGATCTCTAACATTATATTTCGTGCAAATGCAGGATTTCGATCACCTAATCACCGTAGATCTGATCTTCTTGGTGGATTTTCACCGTCGAAAGTTGATCTTGCTCGCTCGCTTGATTTGAGTCCACATGAAACCGCTTCAAGTGTTGGGCTTGGTGGCCACCACTATGGCCTACAAATCAATTACTCAGATGATTTCCGGAGGGATGATATTTCTTAAGCAAGCTGCTAAGGAAAAACAAGTACCTCAAATGGGTAAAGACAAATAGTTGAAAACTATGATCCGAAAGGAAAACTTATGAATGAGTCTATAAAAGGAGAGGAACAAACAAAATTACATACTTAGGCGGAAAAAACAACTCACAAAGCTTGACAGGTTTATGTGCTAACAAAACGGATACATTGTTTATGTATAGGGAGACAATTACAGTTACATGGATAAACAGTTAGGATAGTTCAATCAGTTGAAAGAATAACATAACTGTCGGAGGATTAGTTAACATCCAAAAGAACTTGTCGGGCAGACAGGTTTCAGGGTATGTATAGCCCGGGTTTTGATTTGCAGACAATCTTGTTGTTTAAACTATTGTTTCAATGCATTTTTGGAAGAGAAAATATGGTATAATTTTTGGTACATTACTATGATTATTTTGTTGTACTAAATCTGAATGTATGAACCATGCTTGTTACGTGGACTTATAAAATGTTCGAAGTGTTCTACCAAGTGAAACTTTAATCAAATGTTTCTTCTTTGCATTTCCTTGCAAACAACATTTGGTTGTTGTCTTCGTTACCAAACCAAACCTTGAAGACATCATTTATTTCCTTGCAAACAACATTTGGTTGTTGTCTTCGTTACCAAACCAAACCTTGAAGACATCATTTTAAAGACTCCAGTGATGGATTTTTAGTGAAGACATCATTATAATAAATGCGTTCAATGAATCGAGTGATGGATTTTTAGTGAAGAAACAATTCATAAATCTTCCTTCTCATCATATAGATTCGAAAATCCTATATCTGCATTCACCCCATCCCTATATTAAATGCATTCAATGAATCCAGTGATGTATTTTAGTGAACAAACAACTCATAAATCTTCCTTCTCATCATATAGATTCGAAAATCCTATATCTGCATTCACCCCATCCCTATATTAAATGCATTCAATGAATCCAGTGATGGATTTTAGTGAAGAAACAACTCATAAATCTTCCTTCTCATCATATAGATTCAAAAATCCTATATCTGCATTCACCCCATCCCTATATTAAATGCATTCAATGAATCCAGTGATGGATTTTAGTGAAGAAACAACTCATAAATCTTCCTTCTCATCATATAGATTCGAAAATCCTATATCTGCATTCACCCCATCCCTATATTAAATGCATTCAATGAATCCAGTGATGGATTTTAGTGAAGAAACAACTCATAAATCTTCCTTCTCATCATATAGATTCAAAAATCCTATTTCTGCATTCACCCCTATAATAAATGCATTCAATGAATCCAGTGATGGATTTTAATGAAGAAACAAGGCCTCATGTGTCTCTACGGTAACCAAGTTGAGATACATGAGGTATATGGTAGGCCTGTAGATTTTCTCACACTGTAGCGATGGTCCATGTGACTGGTCCATTTGGTAATACTATAGATGGTCCATGTCCATATTTTTTTTTTTTTTGTAAATAAAAGGTTGGATCCTGTTATATTAAAATCGGCAAAAAACATGTCTGAAGGTGATGCCAGCTGCCCCGCCTAAGCAGGAGACCGGGACAGCTGGGCACCCAAGTCCAAGTGTCTTCCTGTTTACAGAGAGAACAAAATTTATCCAAGATGTCGCTGCTGCGTCCCGCCCGAAGGAAACCGGGACGAGCAGGCAAAGTCCTAAAACTAGTGCTATTGTCTAGAGCTAAGAGACAACTATGATTAACTAGATTAATGCTTAAACTGAAATAACTATGTCATAAACAAAGTCTGGGACTGCAAATCATATAACCTCTGAACCCTGGTGTGTGTCGTCTACCATTGCTGCATGCTTCCATCGAGCAGGAAAGGCGTAGACTCTGGCGCAGGTCGGGCACTGCTTCTTCGGTGTGGCTCGCGAATGTGCTGCATAGAACATATGAAGGCACTGTTCTAGTCTGTCCATGCGGAAAATCTGATCCCCAAGAAGCTTTCTTATCTCGAAGAGGAGACTGAGAAGGTCCCAGTCCGCTGAAGTGTGCTGCTCTGGGCAGTTGTTGTCTGCTCGCTCCTTTTTGGGGGCCGTTTTTCCTCTCTGCTCCATGTGTACCTCTTCTGTTCTGGTGAGCTCGGGAGGTAGTTCTTCCACCACATAGCATGGTGTGAAAGACCTGTCCTCTTCTGGGACGTTTTCTACCGGTTGCGAAGGACCAACTGAGCCTAAGGACATGCTCGGGTGCCAATTGGCGGGCGCGTCGAACAGGGTGTGCTCCAACTGTATTTCCGAGCCTGCGACCGGAGTCTTCTCCTCGTCAAACTCTCTTGGAGGCCTCCTGCGCTTCTGTCTGCGTCTTCTGGTGGCCATTGCTATGGCTCTTTCAAAAGTTTCCTTTCTTTTCCGGCACGAATGAGCAGCATACCAAGCTGCCCCCCGTCGCGATCTGCCTCGGATCCTTGGCATGTTGCAAGCTCTGTGAATGCCCCCAGGGATTTCAATAGGATCTCGAGTATGCGAAAATCTGTCGGGGTGCTGGTGCGCCTGGATTCTCGAGGGCAGTCTGCTGCCCCAACTATCGATTGGAATAATGAACGCTGAGACGGTGGCTAAGGCTATAACCACCCCCGTCATTTCCACCATTAAAACCAACTGGTAGATACTGGTACGCATCGCTTGCGTGAGGGGTCTCGGCCCTTGAATGCTCTAGCGTGCGCGCATGGCTCGTTAATGGGCGAGTTGACGGGGGTCAGTGGGTATATTAACTTCTCGTCCCGACTCCCCTCCACGTGGCTGGATTGTTCTCTCTGTCACCCCATCCGGGAGGTGGAGGTCTCTATTGGCCAGATCTTGACACGAGGTGAGAATCTTTGGAGTTGGGAGGCTCAGGCCGTCCCAGCAGAGGCGTTCCTCGCCCGTTTCCACTGCCTCATTTGCTAATCTGTCGGCTACTTTGTTCGCATCTCGCTTCACATGGGAAGTGCTGATGCTGAGATGCGGGTGGAGGTGGCACTTGAAGTCCGCTAGCAAGCCGTGGAGTCTCCATCTTGGTGAGATCCTTTCTGGGTTGCACCCATGCAGAATTTTCATGGCTAGTCTTATAATGATTTGAGAGTCGCCTTCCAGTATTAGCCTGTGGTAGCCTTTGCTAATGGCTGTGTGGAGGCCTCGCAGGAGTCCTGTTAGCTCTGCTACATTATTGGTTGTTTCTCCAAGGAAGCCAGCTTCCAAGCCTATGATTGCCCCTTCTGCATTTCTGAGCACTGCCCCATATCCTGCCGGTCCTGGGTTTCCTTTGGAGGCTCCGTCAAAGTTCACTTTCATGAAGTGTGCTGGGGGGGGGAGTCCAGCTTGATGGACTGTCAGGTGGGCTCAGATTGACTTTCTGCATTGGTAGGTTGCTGGTTATTGGCTGCCAATTCTGAAGAATGTTGTGCTCCTCTGGTCCACATTTTTGGTCCCCCTCCATCCAGGGCTTGCTTCTAGTTGTTTCCTGTATTAAAGATTTGACTTTCTCCCAGGTGGCTTCAGGTGAGGAGGGTTGAGAATGAAATATTCTCTTGTTGCACTCCTTCCATATTTGCCAGAGGGTGAAACCTGGCAGTATCGTCCAGATGTGGTTTAGGATGGGGTTGTGGAAGGAAATGTTGTTCCAGTTTTCAACTGTGTCGTTTGTGCTATCCCGGCTTCTGCTAGACTTGCGCATTAGTTGCGCCCCATAGTCCCAAATCTTTTGGCTGTAGTGACATCCATTAAAGAGGTGCTCTTTGGTTTCCTCGTGTTGTTGACAAAGCGCGCAACAAGATGGTCCAATAAAGCCTTTTTTCTGTAGGTTGTCCCAAGTCAGGGTTCGGTTGTGCACTACGAGCCATAAGAACGTGGAGATCTTAGGCCAGAGAGCAGGGTTCCAAACTTGGCTCCATATGTGATCTCTCCTCTGTTCCTGTTGGTTTCCCTGCAGTGAGTAAGCTTCCTTGATGGAGAAGGCGCCGGTCGGGGTGTATCCCCATCTCAAAATATCAGATCCCTCTCTGTATAAGATTTTCCGGTTGGCGGCCTGAGTTTGCCAACTTTGGAGGTTGATATTTTCAGGGACTCCGAGCTCCTGATGGGAGAGTTTCCATTCACGCCAGCGCTGCTGCTGTGTTTGTTCCGTCCAGAGGTCTTTGACCAGTAAAGGGGAGTTCTGATGGAGCGCCTCCTTGAGGTCGTTTAATTCTTCCATTGAGCCCAGTGACTTCAGCTGCTGCCATGAGTCTTGCCAAAAGAGCGCACTTCCTCCATTCCGCAGTTCCCAGAAGGCGTGGTTCTGCACCAGGGCGCGGTTTTGCCAGGCAATATTCCAAGTGTTGGAGCCTTGTATGCGAGTATTGTGGCAGATTAGCTGATCTTCTGGGGTGTGGGGTGCATATTTGCGATGCCACAGTTGGGCCCAGACAGCTGAGGGATTTTTCAGCCACCTCCACCATAGCTTAGCCCCCATCACCCGATTTAGTTTTCCTGGGTCCCGGAGCCCTAATCCTCCTTGACTCTTTGGCATGCAGAGTCTATCCCAATTGACTAGGGCCCACTTCTTATTGGGTTGAAGGCCTTGCCACAGAAAATTTCTCTACAGAGTTCAAATTGCTTTCATGAATTTCTTAGGAGCCGCCAGGGCAGTGAAGAGATAAGTTGGTAAGGCTTGCAGGACAGACTTGAGGAGGACGAGTCTGGAGGCTAGAATCAGAGGGCGAAAGGTCCAGTGGCGCAGTCTATTGGAAATAGAGAGGAGAAGGCTATCCCAAGAGATTGAAGAAGCCGCGGCCCCTGTGAGTGGCACGCTGAGGTAGTTGGACGGAAGGGAGCTCCTGGGTATCCCCAGAAGTCTAGAGATGTGCCACTGGATAGGGACCGGAGTGTTGAAGAAGTACAGCTTGGATTTGTCTAGATTCAGCATCATGCCGGAGGCTTCCGAGAAATCAGAGAGTATAGAGTTTAGCTTGGTAGCTTCCTGGATAGAGGGTGAGTTCAGGAGGAGGGTATCATCCACAAATTGATTGTGCGAGGGTGCAGGTTGGATGTTGTGAAGGGGGAGGCCTTTGAGGGTTCCTTCGTTGATAGCTGCTTTGATGTAGCGACCCAGCCCTTCCGCTAGAAGCACAAAAAGAAAAGGGGATAGGGGGTCCCCTTGTCGGATTCCTCTAGACGGTGAGAAGGGTGCGGATGGAACACCATTGACGAGAATGGAAAAGAAGGTTGAAGAGATGAGGTTTAAGATCAAGCTCACCCATATTTGGTCAGAGCCAAAGGAGGTGAGGATGGCCCGGATATATTGCCAGCTTACTCGATCGAAAGATTTTGAAAGGTCGAGTTTGATGAGCATACCTGGTAGTCTGGAGGTCTTGAGGGAGTGTATGATCTCATGGGCCAAGATGATGCTGTCCATGATTTGGCATCCTTCAACGTAACCTGACTGCTCCTTGGAGATGATAAAAGGCAGGATGGCCTTGAGCCTGGTCGCTATGACCTTCGTTATGATTTTATAGATGACGTTGCATAGGGCGATGGGCCTGAAATGCTTGGGGTTGGTGACCCTCTCTTCTTTCGGTATAAGTGTGAGGAAGGTGGTGTTGAGCGTGGGCAGAACAAGACCTGAAGTTCTGGATTCCTCCACTACTGCCCAAATGTCCTTTCTGATCAGATCTCAGCAATGATGGAAGAAATCCGTTGTGAATCCATCCGGCCCTGGGGCCTTTCCTGCGGCCATTTATTTGACAGCTTGGTCGACCTCTTCCTGTGTGATGGGCTTGGTTAGAGCCGAGTTCTGTTCCGGAGTGACCAGAGCGGGTATGTGTTCAGTTACCCTTCTAATCGCTTCTTTCCGGTCTATGTCAGGTTCTTTTAGAAGGTCTTGGTAGTATCGTATCAGCTCTTCCTCAATTTTCTGGTGTTCTCTGATGTGATTGCCTTGAGCGTCCTCTAGGTGTGTAATTCTGTTGATGTGCCTCCTGTGCATCATGGTTCTGTGGAAAAACTTGGTGTTTCTTTCTCCTTCTTTAAGCCACTGCACTCTGGACTTTTGCTTCCATAATATTTCCTCCTGCCTCTTTCGCTCCTCTAAATGTACCTGGAGCTGCTCCTCTTCCTGTATAATCTCTTCCGTTCTAGATCCTGAGATGAAAGTCTCTTGGATCTCCGCCATCCTGCCTTCTATGAGTCGTATGCTTTGGTGGATGTTACCAAAGCTATTTTTATTCCAGCTCCTTAAGTGCTGTTTGAAGTTCTTTAATCGCTGCTGGAATTTGTACATGCAGGAGCCCTGTTTTACTTCTGCTTGCTCCCACCAGGATTTGGCGAGTCTTGTGAAGTCCGGGTGGGATAGCCAAAAAATTTCGAAGCGGAAGGGCTTGAATTTGGGGGGCTCTCCTAAGGATAATTGCAGTGCTAGGGGCCAGTGATCTGAGCCTGCTTTTGGTAGAATCCGACTTTCCAATTCCGAGCCCATTTCCATGAGTTCTTCTGTTACCAGAAAGCGGTCTAATCGACAAGCTATATGCTGATGGTCGGATCTGCGGTTAGACCAAGTGAAGATACCATTGCTGGTTTCTATGTCAATTAATTTTAGGTGGTCAATAAGAGCTTTGAACTTACCACTGTCTTGTTCAAGTCTTTTGAGGCCGCCCGTTTTTTCCTCCAATGTCAAGATCATATTGAAGTCACCTCCTATGATCCAGTTAGGGGTGGTCGTCAGGGACTTGATCAGCTCGAGCCGCTCCATGAATTTATCTTTGTCCTGGCTTCCTTGAGGGCCATAAACATTTGTGATGGCGCCTTCCTGGTTCGTGCCCATGGCTGTGAAATGAGCAGTTATTGTGCCTATAATGGTGAATGGGTTGCTGAGTGTTACTTGGGATGGATTCCATAGGATGGCGAGGCCTCCCGAGGCCCCTATGGAGTCTGTTGTTATGGAGGTGCAATCCCGCCATATGCGCTGAAAGATTGAGTCTGCCTCTGCTCCCTTACATTTGGTTTCCTAGAGCAGCAGTATGTCTGGTTTCTCTGCCATGATGCAGTCTCGGAGGATCCGTTGCTTGGATCTACCATTTATTCCTCTTATGTTCCAAGTCACAATCTTCATCATTAAGAAAGGGGTGATGAGTGGAGGTATCCCTCCGAGATCTTGTGTATCTGTCCTGAGTTTATCATGAGGTTCCCTGCTTCCTTGATCAGTTGTTGCGCTGTCTTTCGTCCTCTTCTTTTGTTTTCACGGAGTACTTTCTTGGAGCCAGAGTTCGGATCCATGGCTATGCCTAGAAGTGCTATGGACCCTGCAGAGGAGTTGATGAAGACCTTGTGTACCTTGCGGAGTTGATCTTCCGGGAGGGTCTCCAGGTTCTTCTGTTTTAGGGCCTCCTCCAACTGTTCCAGATCTATGCCCGCCAAGTCACGCTCATCCAGCTGCATCGGTGATTCTCCGTCGCCCTGCCCTTTTTCCTCCAAGTGGGCTTCATCATTATGCGAGGGAGGGATGGTCTGCTTACCTTGCCCTTGCGGCTGTTGGGGAATTTTGTGCGGATCCTGCACTTCCTCCTCCTCGGGTAGCTGCTCTAGGATCTCGTATGAGTTCCGGGTGGTTATATTCTGTTTTGGATCTGGAGTCGGCTTCTTTGGTGGGTTTCTCCTTTTCGAAGTGACTGTGACGAAGCCGTCCTTCTGCATTGTATCATTTGCTTTTGTAACTTGCTTGATTAGAGGGTAGTCCCGGTAGAGGTGTCCATGCTCGTGGCATCTTCGGCATCTGAACGGTATATGCTCGTAGTCCAGGGTTTGTTGCCAATCCTCATCTTGGTATTCAAGGGTTACAGTCCCTGGGAGTGCCTTGGATATATTCATATACACGCAGATACGGGCGTAAGAGGTGTATTTTCGCTGCTTTGTTGCTTCTGACGCCTTTACATACTGCCCTAAGGTATTGCCTATACCCATTAAGATTTCTTCCAGCTAGAACTCTTGTGGCAGTGAGTATAGGCGTATCCAGACCGGGGCCATGGTGAAATCTTCCTTGTCCGGGCTGAATCTTTCGGTCCAGAAGTGAAGAAATAACCCTGCCGAGTTGAAGAAATACGGGCCATTCTCGAAGATTTTGTCTTTGTCTTCCAGGTTGTAAAAGATAACTGTGAAGAAACCCTTGGAGCTGAGTTGGAGTTCATAATCCCCTTTGGGGTTCCACCAATGCTTTAACCATTTGATAAGGTCTTTCTCTGCCGGCCATAGCCCCAAAAACTTGCCAATCAGAGCGTGCTCCCTCATGAATTGCATGTGCTCGCCCACCCTTGTGGAGCTAATGAGGTATCTTGGAGGCTTCTCCATTTGCGGGATGCACTTACCAGGTTCCCAGGTTTGGAGTTTCTTCGGCTGAGAAGTCCCGGCGTCTGTCTCCATGTCCGCCTTGAGTCCCTGCTCCCGAGCGAGGATCTGTTCTCGGATTTGCGGCGGTGGCTCGAAGGCGGGGCGTAGTATCCTAGTTTCTGACCTCTCGTTAGCCACGACATTGCGGTATGAGGGGGGTTTCCCCCCCCACCCTCTGCGCCCATACTCCCGTGGCAGTGGGGGCCGAAGGTGGAAGCCGGATTCTGGTATGAGTTCTTGCTAGTGCTGCTTGGGTGGTGCTCGGCCACCGAAATCGTGCAGATCTAGGGTTTCTGCAGACCCTCCTCAACGCTCCATCTTCAATTCTTGCATATGTATTCGATGGTCCATGTCCATATTTCATGAAGAGAGGATATGCAATATATAATTTATATTGTTATATTCTATATTTTGTAATACTCTCCTCAATTGTTTGTTGTGTTGTTGCATTATTATATTTATATTTTTTACATTATTATTATACTCTATATAATAATACTTTGTAATACTCTTGTGAAGAGTGTGTGGTTTTGTTGTTACATAAATATCTTTATTGCATGACATATTTCATTTTTGCTTTGGATTCCATTTTTGTATTGAAAAAAAAAATGAGATTTTGTGATGAGTATGGACAAAATAAAGTGAAACTAATTGATGTAATCTCCATCTTTTATATCTTGTTGTTACATAAATATCTTTATTGCATGACATCTTTTATTTTTGCTTTGGATTCCATTTTTATATTGAAAATAAAATAAAATTATAATGAGTATGAACAAAATAAAGTGAAACTAATCGATCTAATGTCCATCTTCTAGATCGTGGTATAATTTAGATATGTATTATGTTATTTGGGGCTCGTTTTGCCTCATGTTCCAGAAGATACTAACCATGCAACTCCAAATTCTTGTAAAACCTTTGATACTATTGTTCTATAATCCAATGTTATGCTTCTCTTTATCATTGTTAGTCCTACTCTGGAATAATCCCTAGTATCTCCATTGCCATAAGCAACAAAATTACGGGAGAGGAACTTT
>SNQJ01S0245787.1:0-13172 GCA_010110895.2 Picea sitchensis | reverse complement strand
GTTTATGCCATTATTATAGTTCTTTTCATTTCAATAGATAAGAGCATCATAAGAACAAGATCACTGAGAAATACACATTCACAAGAGACACAACATTTATCCTGGGAAACACTCTAGTGTGAGAAAACCTAGCAAAAACTTCCTTATCATAAATAGCTTATACAATGTTCAAGAGATAACTCAAACCAATATAGATAGTCCTCTCCAAGAGATGTGCCACTCTTCTTCTACTCTCTCTGGTAATTGCAGCTTGCCTCATAAGATAAAATGAGAAAATGAGTTGTGTGTTAGAAGTGAGGCGCTAGCCTCTTATTTATACAAGACTGGCATGTGTGAGAGCGTTTAATTGGCAGGGCCAACCTCTCACTCTGGGTGGGTAAACCCACCTTTAATTAATTCTGGGTATTCAATAATAACTGTCTGGGCCGACTTCTTATTCTTCCCTTTATAATTGTCCGATGACCAATCCGCAAAAGGGGATTTGATCCTTATACAATTACCGGCATGATTAATCCACAATGGGGATTAATCCTAATAATAAAATAACAATAATAATAAGAATGCTCTTCACAGTTACATTATTTCAACACAAAGAAGACATGGAAATGTATGGGAGAGCCCTATTGGCCCTTGACCAAGTTTTGGGAGATCCTTGGTCAAGTTTGACCTATTTTGGGACTTTGACAGCCTGTCGAAGACGGAGCGCAAGACGAAGCAGAGCTAACAGGATCTTGGGATCTTTTGGGGATTTGGGAATATGTAATGGGAATGGGATGTCGGCCCATGGGTTTACCCATGTTTAGGCCTATTTTGTAAAGTATAAATAGATGTCTAGGAAATGTAAGGAGGGGAAATGGGTATCTATGTGATGTAAGGTCTACAAGCCAAGTGTTAAGTGCAAGTATGGTTTGTAGATGCTCAGTGCATATTGTGAGAAACATGTAGAGCTAAGTGCAAGTCATTGTAACAGACTGTGAAAGGCTTTGTGCTAGACCTAGCTCGAGGAAGGAGGATCTGGCGAGGTATGCACAGATCTCCTATCCTATGCAGAGTAGGGTTTTTGTGACTCTATGCATGTAGACTACTGATTGAAGCTAATAAATAAGAAGAGTTGGTGGACCTAGCCCCAGGGTGGGGGTGAACCACGTAAATAATGTGTTATTCTTCTCTGTGCGATGTTCTGATTTATTTATGTGTTATTTGCTAAGTGCTTGATATAGATAGATAGATAGATGTGCTTATGCTTTGTGCTTATGATGAATCTGGATGTTAGATATGATATAGGTGAATTTTCTTAGTTCTTGAAACTGCTAGATCTTATCCAGTTCTTTATGCTAAGTGCTTAAATACACTAGATCAGGGTGAATTTTGCGATGCTTTGTTTTCTCTTCGGAGTAGATATTGGTTAAATAATGATGAAATAATGGTGCTAAGTGCTCTATTAAGTATTATAATCACATATCTATATCCTAGCTAAGGTTGTAGACACCCGAGTCCTGCAACCACCCCTGCCTATACCTCGGGTGAGACTTCATCTACTTCATAGGTGTTGCCGAAAGGGCCGGTAGTTAGGGTTTTGTTGGTGAGATGTTGTAGCATTGAAGCCTGGGTCTGCCCCTATGCCAACAAGCCCACATTAGGATATTCACCTGTTCAGCTGAAACTAGCAAACCAACACAAAGTTCTACCCATTGGTAGACTGAAAGGAGTGGAAGTAGACCTGGATGGAGTGCGTACTAAAGCAGACTTTGAGGTGATTGAAATAGTGGATGACACAACACCATATCGAGCATTGCTCGACCTGTATTTGGTGTTTGATAACCAGGCCATAATCAATTTAAAGACACAAAAAATGACATTTGAGTCAAGAGAATACAAGTTCATTGCGTCATTAGACCCATCTGAAAGGGAAAGGTTTGTAGAACCTACTTTCTTAGACTTATAGGAAATCAGACAGTTGTACAGAACAACTGCGCGTGATGAGGAATATGTAAAACCAACTGCAGATGGGATACTCAATTGGTGGAGCATTACTTCATGTGTGACAGACTCACATACGGGTTTAAAGAACTGGCAACAAAGCCTAAACAAAGTTTCCACAAGAAGGTGTGAAATAATAAACCGCCCAATAAGATGGGTAGGTACGGAGATAAGGGAACCACCCAGTTTCCATGGAGTAAATGATCTAGAAGTGTTCTTGGCACAATATGAGGATGAAGTCTTAGAAAATCAGAGACTCTTAGTACTTGATATAGCACTCAAGGTCACACTTGTAATATGGTGGGGCGCGCACAAAGAAACAATCAAGGATTGGTACCAATGTAAGTGGTTATTGTACATAAGGTTTGCTGCAAAACAGAGAAGCAACTAGTAGTAGAAGTACGATGGACAGGGGGCACCAGCGGAACACTTGAAGAAGTGTCGAGCACTGTGGAAAATAACACCCCCGTAGGAATGGCCTCATCATTTTGTACACACCTTAGAAGGCATACCATCAAACTGGTATACAGACCAAGAACTATGTAGAGGAACTTTGAGCTGGACAGTATTGCAACAGAATTTTACAATCACTTTATCATTCGAGCATGAGAACCCCAACATAGATGCAACACTTAAGAAGATAGAGGGGTGATAGTCATTAAGGAACCATAATTCGAACTCATAACAGAGGAACAACAATGGAACAGACAGACAGTGAAATAATTGTTGTCATGCTACCATGTGCAGGAAGAAGCACCAGATGAAGACAATCCACGTGATATTCAAATCGAGGAAGCGGAAGGAGAAAGAGAAGTGGAAGTTCCACCTCTACAATCAGATGTAATTATTTCACTGATCAAGGTGAAGAAAGTCAACATTGGGACAGTTGAGAATCCCAAAATGGCCAACATTGGAGACTACTGGGATGAGAAAATAGTAGAAAGAATAACAGAGTTACTGCGTGAGTACAACAATCTATTCCCCACAACATTTACAAAAATGAAGGGAATACTGGGAGAGCTAGGAGAAATGAACATACCACTCAGAATGGAAGCAAGACCAATCAGATAGAGACCATACAGACTAAACCCGATATATAAGCTGAAATTTAAAGATGAGATCGATAGAATGCTCGAATCTGGAATCATAGAACCTGTGGAAGAATCAAAATGGATAAGCCTGATGGTAGTTCAAGATAAAAACAAGGCGGGATAAGAATATGTGTTGAATTGAGTAAGTTGAACGATGCATGCCTACATAACACTTTCCCTACACCTTTCACGGATGAAGTGTTGGAAAACATAGGAGGACACAAAGTTTACTCATTCACTAATGGAATCTCAGGCTACCACCAGATCAAGATAGCATAGGAAGACAAATACAAGACCATGTTTTCTATAGAATGGGGATCCTACCAATACACAGTCATGTCGTTTGGACTCAAGAATGCACCAGCAATAATTTCTAGAGTATTCATCGTTGCATTTAAGGAATTTATCCACCAATTTCTAGAGGTATACTTGGACAATTTGATAGTCTATAGTCTACTGAAAGACCATGTAGGGGTCTTGCGGCTAAAGCTAGAAAGGTGCAGGCAGTGTCATATATCATTTAACATCAAGAAATGTATCTTCGGAACACCGTTTGGGATACTATTGGGCCATATAGTATGCAAGCAAGGTTTACTAGTAGATCCTGCAAAGATTGCAGTAATCATTAACTTGCCACCACCAAAAATAGTCTGTCAACTAAGAGTGACATTGGGACACACAGGATACTATAGAAAATTCATCAAATGGTACACACAAATCACCGTGCCAATGGAGAAACTATTGAGAAAAGATAAAAAGTTCAAGTGGAATGAATATTGTCAACAAGGTCTGGATACGTTGAAAGAAAAGATGGTAATAGCGCCAATACTAGTATTTCCAGACTGGGAGAAGACAGTCCATGTGCATGTAGATGCATCAGCCATAACACTTCTAGATATTTTGGCACAGCCAGGAGCAGGAGAGTGGGATCACTCTATAGAATTCGCAAGTAGAAAACTATCAGAATCAGAGAAGAACTATAACACTACAGAGAGGGATGTCCTAGGTATGGTCTACACACTGCAGAATTTCAGACATTACTTACTAGGAAAACATTTTAAAATTTTCACAGATCACTCAGCCCTTAAGTATGATCATATTTTACCACCATGGCACCACCAAAACAATCAGAACCAAGATAGACTTCTAGACAACCCAGAATTAGGACCAGACCACAAACACAATCACAAGGAAGAAAACAACATCCATAAGAAGTCGTCAATGTGGATGAAATCCCATCACCGGATACAACACAAGGAATCATGACACTCGTGGTAGAGGAAACCCAACAGACAACACCTACGAGCATGGGCATCGATAGGCTAGAAGAGGGGAAAGGCCAACAGAATGAGGACACAGGAAGTCAAGTGAAACCAGAAAACCCTATAGAATCCCCGAGAGTCAATGGGATGGCTCCAAATCAGGAAGAAGAGGCTAAGCCATAAGATTTTCATACAACTATGTTGAAACACCCACAAGAGGGAGTAGTGGAAGATGCCACTAGTCGACAGGAACAGTATGTTGAAGAACGACCAATGGAGGTTGGAACCTCGAGTCAACCACCACCATGAAAGGACAAGCAGACAGTACCTAGGTCACCACGTACAAAACCCTCCGCAACAATTATTTTTATGCGCATACCAGAGGGGGTACGGGTAAAAGCATATTTGTTAGGTATGTAGAAAAAATAAAGTACCTAGACCATGATGTAACGGACACGAACAAGTTCTCGGAGTTCGGGAAGAAATTCTACCTACAAAATGTGGGTGTATATCCCTCTAGGTAACCCATTCATCAACCACTCCAGTGGGCAGCAGGACTGGCTAAAACAGGGATTTTGGGTATGTTGGACCTACCACACTTTGGCAGAGGAAAGTATCAAAATAGTTGCATCAAACAGTTGATGGAGGTCACACATGGTGGATATTTGTGGCTGGAAAAGCTCATCTCAATAGACGTAGAGCTCATTGCACACATCATAGGGCTACCATCAAGGGGCATGGATCCCACACAATTTCTCGAGGACAAAACAAAGGAGAAAGCACTCAGTGAGGAGATGAAAAATAAATATGACATTGAAAGGGGAATGTGCATAATCATTATCAAACGGATCAGTGACATCACAACAAGAATGGCCACAAAAATCATGGCCTGCAAGCTACTCAGAAAATGCCGCAAGGAGGAAGTCCCGATCGAGGTTGTGACAGTTGCAGCACAATGTGCCCAGGGCACCACAATCAGTTGGGCCCCTTATATTTTGAACCTGTTTCTAGATGACTACAAGGATGCGCAGGATCTAGGGACAAAATTTCATTATTCATGGTTGATCATGCTGATAGCCATTATGGGATGGAAGGAACTAAACTATGTATTTTTCACCACCAGACCCAAACCCAATCATGGAGCGAGATACTTATCGCTTGGACTCACTTCAAATGCCAAGAATATAATAATGAATGAAGTTGTATTCGAAGGATATCTATGTGACCTACAGGAGACCATCGCCAACATTTGGAGGATAACACCAAAGGATGTTGAAAACTATCAGGGAGTAGCTAACTATAAGGCCACTAGACATGCGATCTGGATCCAAGTGTCAAAGGACCCCAACAAACAATGGATACAACTATGATATTTCATCATGGAGGGAGACATAGAAATGGCCATCAAGGATTGGGAGAACGAATGGAGGATTCTAGTCCTCACTTTATATAGACCTCCAGGGGTAGAGGAGGAGGAGGTAGGATAGGAACATCCACATGCTGACGAGGTAGGGTAGGAAGAGACACAACCCCAAGAAGTCACAGTGCCCAAGAAACCAAGGATAGGCCAGACAACACCAAAGAAGAAGAAAGGTGGGACATCCAAGATAGGAGTCTAGATGGGGAAGAAGAATAATACACAAGTGCCCCAAGTATAGTAGAAACAGGTTGAGGCAGTGCAAGGGACTACACCAAGTCCTAATCCACAAGAGCCAGGCCCAATGAAGTAGTCAGTTACTCAGACGGGGGGTGTGTGCAATAATATGAAGGTGCATAGAACACCTCTAGAGTACATGATCATGGAGGATGATGCAGAAATGGTAGCCCAAATGGTCCTGGATCACCCATTCAAGGATTTTGAGAATTTTGCACGCCATAGGGATAAAATTGAAGAAGAGCTGGCAGACATGTGATATCTCCTCAAGACGATTGGGGAAGCGTAGGTAGCCAGTAGAAGCATAGAAATGGTCCTGTCATCATCACAGACAGGAGTCAACCTGAAGCAAGCGAGCAGGATACAATCCAGACAATACCATAGACGAGTGCAATGTTTCAAATTACACCCAGCATGTTGCGCATGGACAAGATCCTGGGGAAGAAACCCCTAAAGGACTTGGCTCAATTGCAGTTGGTATTTCCGCAGATACCAACCAAGGCCCTAAATAAACTATAGGTCATTGTCACACAAGAGGTACAGTCTCATGCACGTACAGATACAACTTAATTGCAGTAGGTAATGGATAAACGAGATGACATGGAATTGGTCTTCGAGCAGGCCAAGCTCGAGACCAAAGAGGAGAGGGAACACGTGAAGGGACTAGAGCAGAAAGTGGTCGGAGATTATGAGAATATATCAAAGACAATGCAGAGGGCCAAACTCACAGAAACAGAGAAGATTGATTATATTTCACAGACAATCGATCAATACCAGTAGGAGATCGAGAATCTCCATGATCATCTCACACCTACCACTCCATCGGAGGTTAGGGAGCAAAAGAAGCAGGAGGCAATAGAGCAGATACAAGAGATAGAATGATAGGTCCATGCAATGGCCAACGTGTTCAAAAAAACACCACAACTCTGGACAAAGTTGGAATAGGATCAACAGGTCCAGTAGTGGGACCGGGAAGAAGAAAGGATAAGTGCAGCTATCCAAGACTTCAAGAAGAGGTAGAAGACAATGTCCATCACATAGTGCGTCAAAGGGGCGCAAGATATGAAGATACTGTAGGCAGAACTCATCACTGTGTAGACGCAGAAAAAGGAGAGCCAGGCTCAAATGGAATCCCTCCAAGAGCGAGTAGAAGAGGTCATCGCACGAGCAGAGGAATCCAAGACATATATGGCACAGACCCAGGTAGAGTGTGCAAGTTTGATCATCGACACGATTGTAGTATAGACATTGTACGCACTCAAGGAGGAGACCGCGCAGGCTCAAACGCAAGCAACGAAGCTCAGGGGGAATTTCCAAGTGATCACCAGGGAGATCAACGAAGCACACAGAGGTTAGATGGCTCAGGAGGAGCCACATGTCAGTGTTGGGGGCCTGTTGGAATCATGTTAGAGAGGAAAGAAAGGTTATTTTGGGAAGGAAGGCATGCACGAGGAAAGCGACAGCTGGAAGGGAGAGAAGCACGCGCGCATGCATAGAAGACCTAATGAAATTAGTGTTAGGGTTTTTGCAATACATTGTAATGGTTGGTGAGCCATAAATGTATAAATATAGACACTTAAGTCTCATAGAGAGAACTAGAGGTAGATATAGAGGGTCCTAAGGAGGAGTCCTCTTTTGATAGTTAGTTGTAATATTTTGCTATACGACCTAATTTTGTAAGTTGTTGAGCTAGAGAGGAGTAAGGAGGGTAGATCTTGAGGGTTAGATTGCAGGCTAAGGAGCCTGGTGCGATCTAGTCCACCTCATAATAGATCTCGACCCTACTAAGAGGAGTTGTAAAGTGTGTGGCGCTGTAGTTTTGGAAATGCTATAATAAAAGAGCTTAAGAGCTAGATCTTTGTGGACATAGCCCAAGAGGGGGTGAACCACAGTAAAACCTATGTTATGTGATTGAATGCATTTATTTCATTACTATCTCTAAGTATATATTAGTATGTTGAGTGAATGAGTTGGTTATATTCCATGCATAATCATGAATGATAGTTTATTTCTTTAATAAGTTAAACATAACTCATAGGGCACACTTCTCAGATCTTCACTCAATCCTGGACTGCAAACACTTGAGTATTGCAGTCACCCATTAAGACTATCTCGGGTGAGACTATGCAGTGCACTGTGTTGCCTTCTGGTTTACCAGGAGGGACGATAGTTTTAGAGGATTTTTTGGAACCCCAGTAGACATGAACCCTGGGTCAATCAAGTTAAATATATAAACTAAGAGAAACTATAACCAACAATACCTTAAGGGGGGGAGTTCATAAATCAAGTGAATATGGTTCATGAAACCACTTGTGGTGTCTCCTTTCAGCTGACAAAGGGGGGAATCGATGATGGTTGTCAGAATGAAAGTTTCTAGAACAAATATGCTAGATGGGCATGAAATTTTCCAGATGAGAAACTATAGTCTGTAGATGGAAGACTTTGGCAGAATTATGGTTCAATGAGTTGTAGTTGAATCATACACATGATACATTGGGATTTTGTTGGACACCTAAAAGTGTCAAAATTGGTTAATGGCCATCAAAAACCACCAGATACATCGTATCAATTGGTCAATGGTTAACCCAAACCACAGATTCAGAGAGGACTTTCAGTTATGCACTGGTAGTAGAGTGGTGATACTACATGTTCACCAATTAGTAGAAGACATCATATTATTCTAGCTCAAATACTTGGAAAAATTATTGAATTGTCAAGCAATCAGAGAATGTTCAGACATTGCAGTTGTTCACTTCCATATCTTATCTCCCTTTCAGTTCATTTCTGATGAACCATTCAACATCCGTATTGGTGGTTTTTTGGGGATTTCTTCATTGAGACTCATCTTGGAAGTTTCAATATGAAGACTTGGAAATGATATGAGTTTATTCTTCATTGTTGGTATTATTGATCGAACTTATGATTGAGGGGGGGAATGTTAGCCTATGACTTACCTTACCAATCACTAAGTCTAATTTTCACCTATATTTTTATTATTCATTTAGTATATTAGTAATATATCCTCAAGTGATGACTAAAGAGTTAGTTAATATTTCCTAGCCTAGTCATCATGCATGATTTTAGGATCTAGAGCAAATCTCTCTATGAGGCGGCATTACCCATTGTACTATAAATATGTACCATTGGTGTGAATAAAATGGATTTGGCTAGTCATCCTTTTCCGTCATCTTGTTGTTCTCGTGAATATTTTGTAATATCATAGGGTTGTGATGGTATTTCTTAAGGACAATAAATATTTTGGAAGGGAGTATTGTAATGTCCCCATTTATAGTGAGCTGAGGGGGTTTGAAGGAATTATATGAGGCCCAACATAGTAGATTTATCATATTTCATTATTAGGATAACTTATGCATAGTTTTCTCTTGGTTTCATGGCTTTCTGACGATTCTTGTAATTTCGGGCTATTATTGGGCATAATTTAATTAAATGAATTAAAGGTGTTATTTGGATCATATTATCTGAGGGGATACCTGAGTGTAATAGATTGTTGGAACCAGGATGAAAAGATCTAAAGGTTGGGAGGATGAAAAAGGGAATTTCGGCGTCTGAGAATGTCTTAAAAACCAATTAATCACTTTCCAACATTAAAAAAGGGATTAATTAATCATTTAATGTCATAAGGTTGGAAAAGTGGAATTGAGTAATTAATTAAAAGGGGGAATTTAAGTGACTTAAATTTTATAAAGGCCCTTTACTTTATTAAAAGGGTAAAAAAGGTCCAAAAAGGGTCAACGAAGAGATAAAAGGAAAATGAGGGGCACCCTCTCTCATTATGCATATTGTATTTTTCTAAAACAAAATTGAGAGAGGTAACATCCCCAGTTTTAATCCCCATAAATTGTAATGTAATTGTATACATGTGAATTAAGATGGTGAGTCGATATGACTGGGGAAAATATCCCACATTAATTAATATGGTCGGGGACCGAATTGTATATTGTGTACATTGAAATAATTAATACAACAATAATTGTTGGTTGTGATACAAGAGGGATGAAAATGATGGGGGGGATATGATTCCACATGAGAGAGGGTTTCAAGGGGGATTTTATTCATGGGTATTAATACAACCCACATTCATGAATTATTATCATTTTGTAAAGCTTCTATTTTGATGTGGAGTGTGATGAAATCCAATCATTAACTCTTGTAAGAGGGTGGGTGTGAGGAGTCACATCCCATAGTTATTGAAGAGCATGGGCATGAGTACAATCAACTTGGGGAAGAGTGTAAGTCAAGTCAAACAAGCAAACAAAGAGAGGAAATTTGTATGGCAAAGGGGGGAATGTTTGGACAATCGCATTTTTAGATGGAGGACAATTTTTACATGCAATTTTTGGGAAGCAAAGGAAGGGATCATGGTGTTGAGTTGCAGGTTGTAGATTCAATTTTGGCCTAGAAGGTTGAAATTTTGTAAGTTTCAGGGCAGTCATGATGTTTAGAAATTGACGGCCTAGATTAATAAAACCTAGAGAATCAACGGTCGAGATTCAGTGTCAAGAGGATCAGAGCTAAGTGTTCCCAAAAGGCCTTCGGGAATAAGGTTTCTGACATACTTGGATTTGAGCATCAGGTTGAGTCTAAAGGGAGGATTATGATGGTACAAGCCAAATGAATGAGGACCATTCATCGCATCGAGGGTCAATCCTAGTTGTTCATCAGGAGTCATGTTTTGGAAAATTCCTGAAGCAGGACGCGAGTTGAAGTACGAAGAAGAGAATCCTGAGGAAAGAATCATGAAAGAAAGAAAGTCATCAAATAAATCGAGGTCATTCTCAGCTATCAGATATTGGATATGTTCTTTTGGAGAAGTATTTTTGGAGGTCTCAAGGAAGGCTTTCAATGGGGATTCTAATAGTGTTTTGAGCTACGAGTTTGGAGGGAGTCCGACAGTTTTTTGAGAGAGATTTTTTGGAAGGTTGGGCGTGTTTCGATGTCCAACAAAGTCATTCCAACTAAGGTAACTAGTGCACAATTTTTGGAGCCCGAGATAATCATGGTCGTTGAGAGGCATGATTTTTTATCGTCCAATATATCGGACAAGCATGTTTCCTTGGAAGGGAAGGTGAATGGGAATACCACCTCAGTTACCATGTCAGCGTGCCATGTCAACGGACATATCATCAAAGAAGAGAGAATATGCCATTTCCACATAGAGGTCAAGTGCAAGTCTTCTGAAGGAGGTTGTTGGAGGGTTTGTTCAGGAAGGTTTCCAATGGGAATCTCTGACATAGAGGGCTCGATAGGCTATTGAATCTTGAAGTTCGAAAATATTGAGGAGTTATGAAATCCTATTTTTGATGGATGTTTCCTGATGGGAAGAATCCTATAGTGTTTTGGATTGTGGATTTTGGAGTCATCCGTGTGCCAACATTTTGGACTTCCGATGGGAAGGGTCCGAGAAAGAGCTTCCAACAAGTCTGGGGAGGTCTAGCCACATCTTGGAAAGGATAATAATATCAACTATTAGGATTAATTATGAATTTCAGATCAATGGTTTGGATCTAAAGATTGTTACAATAGTATTTTAGTGAAGTTTCCATGAAAATTCCATTTTTTGAAAGTCTTCATCTTGCGAGGAAATTTTGAGGCCCTGAACGATGTTTTTGGGTAATCAAAACCCACAATAATGGAGTGTACTAATGTGCACTTTGTTTTTGAAACTCAAATAAAATAGCTCAGAGAAAGCTTTCCAATGAGCTGAACAGTTCACAAAATAGAGCTCATATGAGAAAGTTATAGCCAAAATAGTTAAGGTAAAATTTCAATACCAGTTGACTTCTAGAGGGCATAACTCCTTTCTCAGAAGTCCTTTTGGGGCACAAGATTAGTCTATGGAAAGATATTAAACCATAGAAGAAAACCATGGAGCCAGATTTGATATATGGGTAAGTAACAATGTGCAGGATGAGAAATAAGACACATGTATCATACATGGATAAAAATGTAAAACAGTCGAAACTTTTGTGGGTTGTAACTAAAATCTTGGAGCCCAATTAAAGGTGAAATTGTGAAAAATTGTTCAAAAGATAGTAATGGAATTACCCAATTGAGATTCTGTGAAAATACTAGAGGATTTGATGTATAGATGCATAAACAAGGTTAAAATTGCTAAGTTAGGCGAAAGTGCAAAGGGGCAAAGTTGTCGTTTCCATATTGCTGCATTTTTTTACTGGGGCATCTGTTTGACAATATGAGAGTTGTTGTGATATCAGTATTAGTAGTATTATCTATTTCAGATAGAAAATTTTTATTTTTTCTCAACGGATTTACCTCTACAGGTGACCAAAGTTGGTGTTTAAGATTATTTTTCACTTGGGAAAAGGTGTACAAAAGGTTTAAATTAACAATATTCAATTGCCTATAACTTTATTATCATTGCTCATAATTGAGAAAGAAAGTAGTCATTCGACATATATTGGATAGGAGAATCCAGATATCCACTCATAATCTAGTTTGAACTGAAAAATTATCAAGGAATCAGAAGGAATTTTTCTAATAGACTTGAAGGATGACATTGAATAGAATGGGAATTTCAGGAAGCCATAACCTTTGTCCCATAAATCATATTGAAGCATGGGTATGGTCATTGGAAAGGTATATAAGCGATATCATAATAGAATGCCTAATTTTTCCATGGGAGCGTTGATTTTCTCCATAAAATTACAAGAGGAAGTGGAATTAGATTCCATGAACCATGTAATTACTCAATGTGAAGATTTCCCAAATAATGTCAAAATTTGGAGAAATATTTCCAAGTAATAGAGATGAGTTTTAGGAGTGATTTTTGGGTAAGGAAGAGTACTAAAACTCATTATATTTCTTATGCATAAGTGTATGGGAACATTTGAAGTGCAATATTTTGGAAAAGTAAAAGAGTTGGAGCTTATTAACAAGGCATTGATTAATAAGCAGAGGAGCACTCCAGTGGAGTGTGTTCTATGAAGAATTTCTAGCAAGAGGATAAGAATTCCACCAATGAGCATTGTGTGGGTTTGTTCTAGATTAATTCCAAGGTCCATAGTGTTATAACCCTATAATTCATAGGATCATTTGTTGACTGGAAATTTTTCACTCTGGGTGTATAGGTTTGCAAATAATATTTCATCTCTGCAAATTATTTTCAAGGGAAGCAGTGCACCAAACCCTCAAAAGTCATTAAGC
>SNQJ01S0245786.1:3848-17020 GCA_010110895.2 Picea sitchensis | reverse complement strand
AAATCTAAATGTTGCACTTTGACCGAGGTACCTAGTGACCAAATTTTAGGACATCTACCCAGGTGGAAATTGTGGGCTGCAATTGCACCTTGATCAGATTTTGTGTGGCTATTGGGAAATATCACCAGTTATTTCGAGATATGCCCCCTCTACCCCTCATTATAATTGATTGCTTCATCCTTCACTAGTCCCTCTTCCAGTGGCTTTAGACCCCACTGTCGAGTGCTATTGGAAGGTCCAGTGCTATTTTGAGAGGAATGATGTTACGTCTTTTAGGACATGAGCATTTTTTTTTTGTTCCCCCACGCGGACAAAATCCACTTATCCACATATATGCTTCTTTATCAAAACACTTTATGTATGATGCACTTCTGATTACATTTAATTTGGATATATATCGTGTAAAGTTCAAGAATTGCAACAAAGGCTCTTGTTTATTTTACTCTCACCACCATTCACACACATTCACTCAGCTAGTCGGACATCATAGGGGACCCACAGAACCCCCGTCGTTCTATATGCTTGCTAAACCTCCCTCCTATTCTAGGAGGAGTTCCTAGTCTTGCCAACTCATCGGCTCCACCTTCTCACACTCCGGTGAGTGCCACTGTTTTAGGATCAGATTTTCTTGGTTCCACCTTACTTGGGTCCAATTCCCAAGGTCCACCATCCACTCGCTCTCCTTTACACAGAAGCGGGGGGCCAACTTCCTCTCAAGGGGGAAGTACAAACCCACGTAGTCCCCCCCAAGGGTCAGGTTCACAAACCACTCACACCACGGCTAGAATTAATCCTCCACCACCACTCCAGATGCCATACTTGGCCTCTCTCAACATACCAGATCTAAGAAAACTCACAAATGATCCTATATTGCATGACCCCACATGGCCTACAATGCCTACCAAACTACCTTTAGATATCCCAAGTTTGAAGGCAAGGAAAGAGATGAGCATGCCAACCATGTCATGACTTTCCACTTATGGTTCTCTTCCAACAGCATTATGGATGATTCCATCTGACTACGATTATTCCAATGCACACTCACTGGCCCATCAACCAAATGGTACGTAGATGAAAAATTGGGGTCCCATGCGACTTTCGAATCCTTGGACAAAGCATTTTTGACCTTCTTCCAATTACCAATTTACCATGACAATGGTCTTGAAATACTTTCTAATTTTAAACAAACCTCATCCACACATATCGCTGATCACATTCACTAGTGGAGTAGATGACGTAGTTTGTGCAAAGCAGAAGCCACCAAACAACAATGTCTTGATTGGTTTCTCATATCACTTGTCTCTCTCCTTGGTAAATATGTATCTTCCACCTTCCCTTAATCAGAAGAAGAAGCCATCAGTAAGGCTCAACAATACGACCTCATCTATTCACAATCAAGGTACTTGTACATAGTACTTCCTGATCTCCCAAAACCCGTGCCATTTGGCCAAGATAAACTCGAGATGTCTCACTCAACAGACAGATTGATTGGTAACACCACGCACCATGCACCATAACCCTAACAACCACCAATGTATGTCACACCTCAATATCCGTCGGCATATGGAGGAACCCCTTATTATCCCCCACCTCCTTATCAACAACCATACTCTGTTTCCCTTCCTCCACCCATCAGTGGGCCACCACCGACACCCACAATATGCCCACCTATCCTAAAAAGTCCTGGTACTCCCTCTACCTCATCTTATACTCTAAGTAGTAGTGAAAGCGCCACGCCTTCCTATGTACCTTACAGATCATTACCACAAAATAATCCATACTTTCCATTTCCTGGCCTTCCACAGCCCATAGCTCCACCACAAGGACACCCTCACGCTGGGGTTAATTTTGTCCAACCCTCTCCCATTCAACAATATCAAAATTTTGAACAGCGGAATACGAAAAACCCAACCCATCAGTTGCATAATGCCAAAAATAAAGGAAAAAACCAGAACAATAACAACCCAGGCCAAGGCAGAAATCACCCCCAATAGAACCAGCCTACTGGGGGCAACCAAAACCAAGGGATGCAGAACCCCTAGAGGGGCAACAACAACAGGCGTCAAGGGAAAAGTAACAATAACCTTCGAACCAACTTCCCCTGTGCCCTTTGCGGTGAGTTCGGTCATTATACTCATGATTGCCCCCAAATCGCTGATTTTAAACAGATGAAAGACTCAGTAAATGGACCACATCCTCCAGCAACGCCTGCCCCTCAGCAGGCCCCACAACAATACGTACAACAACCATCCCCAGCCGTGCTGAAGAATCCCATTCCACACCAAGGAGTGATGAACACCCAACATGACATGCAACCTACCCCACCGCAGTTGGGACAATATCTCAACCTAAACAATCCCGCAGATCGTACTATCCTCCTCACTAGTGGGGAAGAAGTCCTTCTACAGACATGTAGTCATCAATACCATGCACCCACTGAGTCTCCTCCCATTCCCCCAGAAACAATCCCCGCACCAACGGGACCCCCATTGATGATTCCTCGCCCTAACACAAAAACACCTCTTCGCATCCCTCGCATCCCATTGCGCAAGAATGTCCACAACCCACAGGCTAGGGTGACTCATAATTACAGTTTGGTCGATGACTTAGCACAGTCCCCAGCTGCAATATCAGTCTTAGAAGTACTTTAAACTTTTCCCACTCAGTGGAAATCATTACTTTCCACCTTGGGGGCAGTCGACCCTGCGGATACTCAACTCATCACATTTGATCTCGACAGCGGAGAACCTTGTCTCCCTGCTCTCATCGTTTTTCAAATCCCAGTGAAAATTTGGAACATTACAGTCCATCGGTGCATCATTGATGAAGGTGCGTCCACATGCATCATGTCCGAGTCGGTATGGCAGAAACTTGGTTCCCCCAAACTCATACCATCTGCCATTACCTTAATAACTTATGATGGGCGACCATCTTCTCCCGAAGGGCTCTTCCAAAATGTCCCTGTCGAACTCAGGGGAAAGACCATTCTCATTGACATTGAAGTTATTGACGCCTCACTCGATTACAATATCTTGTTCGGTCGTAGCTACATGTACGCTATGAAGGCCGTTGCTTCTTCCATCTTTCAAACCATGATGTTCCCCCATAACAGGAAAATCATTACCATTGATCAAGTTTCACATTATGAGCCTAACCCTTCTGCCAACATCGATAACATTCTCCCTTTCATCCATACTAATCATGACGTGTACCCACTCATCGAAATGGGGCCCATAATTTTCAAAGACCCATCCTTGTTAGGAACTTACCATGGTTCACCACTGCTCATTCATCCTCCCAATCAGGTATGTGTCGTCTCATCCAAAAGAACTGATATTGAGGATACCCTTCCTCCCAGTGAGGCTTCTCTCATATCTGACGTCCCACTAGTTGAAGAGCCCCTCCCTCACTAGCCTCCTGCGAAATTGTCAACTCCACTAGTTCACGATTTCACCTCACCCCAAGGCCATATCCTAGTTTGGGAGATAGTTCCCCAAGCCATTACTCAAATCCCCTTCTTTTACCTTCCACTAGGCATACAAGCTTTCCAAGTAGCCACAATGCTTACCCTCCCTAATATGGTGTTGGCAATCCCAGTTTGGTATTTACATCCACCAGAGATGGTTCCTCAACCATCCCTCCCTCCCAAAACCGAAGAAATCCCAATGCAGATTCCCATACTCACTCCCACCATACCCCCTACACCCCCACTCACTAACCTCCCTGTCACAGCTGGGGGTAGGAGAAAGAAGAAGGAGGCCATCGCTCCACTTCCCCCACGTGTCCAACCTCCTTGCGCGCTATGTGAGAAAGATGGACACCCAACCAACAAATTCCCATAACTACCCGAGTTACGTAACCTAATTCAACTCAATCAAACACCATCATCGTTTGTCACTTTATCAAGTACTGTCACTACCTCCCCTAACATAAGTAGCAAAGGACTACGAACCAAATTCGCTTGTGCCATATGTTCATAATATGGCCATTATACACACCATTGCCCAACGCTACCTCAATTCCGATAGACATTAGTAGCAGTACGCCAAAGCTTCCAGCACGAACCTAGTCCAGCTACATCATCCCCACCAAACATCACTAACATCCATTATGTCACGACTTCAGTCAATGAATGTATGATATGCCCTTGCTCTCTATGCGAATCCATAGGTCATTTCACATATCAATGTCCTATGATCATTGAATACAGGCAACGCCAAGTGACCCTGATTCAAACTCCTGCACCCTGTATAGAATCGATGATTAACCTTACCTCATCACTAGAGATTCTTCATATTATTTCTCTTGAACCAGAAGCACTCCCTATTCCTCCATGGTTCTTGGATGACTTATATGAGGATTTACCCCCAAATCCCCCCAATTCTCCCGTTCATTTCCCCACGGAAATTTTACGCCCAACTACCACTAATAATCCTCAGTATCTCGATATTTGGTTTATGTCGAGCGAACCATCGCAATCTCATTGCGTCATTCCCCCCACTTCTTCATCACTAGAGAACAACCACACGGTGACAGTCACCGATATCACTTTTTTCGATCCCTTGTATTCCTGACAATTCTACTGTGACGAGGACATACTCGAGGAATTAACCACCCCCGACTACCCATGGGATGCGCTACACCACAGAGCGCTCTTCCTTTCACAGGAAGCCTTCACGCCTCCTAACCAACAACCCATATATGCAGTCGAAACCAAATATTTTATCCCATCAGGGCATATCGATTGGTTCAACAACCCCATCCCTACCCCTGATGCTTTTGAATAAGGCAATATGGCCAACATTTCCCCCACCATCAAAATCGATATTTCCATAAAAAATGGAGTCGTCGAGGAAATCACCATTGGCGCCGCATGCACTCCTCAGGAAATCACCGCCTACAAATCCCTCTTCCAAGAATACCAGGATATTTTTTCCTGGTCATACACAAAGATGCCTGGCCTTGATCCCTCTATTGTCGAACATTGCATAGACACCTGGCCTGATATCACACTGGTTCGCCAAAAACAACGACCGCTACACCCGTCCAAAGTAGCGGCTATCAAAGCCGCGATTGACAAATTACGTGGTATTGGGTTCATCTACCCCATTGCCTATACCTCACGGGTTTCCAACCCTATACCCGTTAACAAAAAATAGGGCACTATCTGTGTATGCACAGACTTTCGTGATCTCAATCACGCCTGTCCCAAAGACAACTTTCCAATGCCTTTCATCGATCAAATTATCGATGACTGCGCAGGCCACGAGGCTTTATCCTTCATGGACGATTTCTATGGCTATAACCAAATCCAAATCCACCCAGCTGATCAATACAAAACTCCATTCACCACCCCTTGGGGTACTTTTGCATATCGTGTCATGCCTTTTGGCCTAAAAAATGCTGGCGCAACTTTCCAACGGGCTATGACATACATTTTTCATGATCTGGCTCATATCATCCTCACATAATTGGGCAACTTCACAACTCGATCCAAAAAATGCATTCAACATCTTGATGATTTATGAATCATCTTCCATAGGTGCCGTCAGTACAACATCCACTTGAACCCCCTCAAGTGCATGTTCTGTATCACTGCCGGGCGCCTCCTCGGATTCATCGTTTCCCAAAGTGGTATTACCATGGATCCCCTCAAAGTCCAGGTCATCATAGAAATTCCACCCCCCCGAAATTTATGCCAACTCCAGAGCCTACAAGGAAAAGCTAACTTTTTAAGGCGATTTGTCCTAGACTATGCAACTCGAGAACACAGTTTCCTTTGCTTACTACGCCATGACATCCCATTCCATTGGGATGAAAATGCCCAAAAATCTTTCGACGATATTAAAATGGCACTCTCCAACGACCCTTTAATTAGTCCACCCGACTACAATCGCGACTATATCCTCTACGTATCAGTGTCATCCATCTCAGTAGCAAGAGTTCTCATTCAAATAGGAGATGATGATCATGAGCATTTCATTTACTACATTAGTAAAAACCTCTCAGGGCCACCCTTGAAGTATAATCACGAAGAGAAACTAGCCCTTGCAGTCGTTCTCACAATCCAGAAACTGCGCCATTACATTCTGCTTCGCACAACCAAAGTCATAGCAGATTCCAACCCCATGCAACACTTTCTCAGTCGTTGGAAAATTCACGGTAAATTTGCCCGATGGATCGTTATCCTTCAGGAGTATGATCTTGAATTTTCAACACCCAAGAGCAATAAAGATCTCGTCCTAACCGAACTCGTCACAACCTCCCCTCCGATACTACTAGTGCCCCCGTCAATATCGACTTCGCCGATGAACATCTCTTTTACATCACTTCAGATGATCCTTGGTACGACGACCTCCTCGTCTACCTCCGAACCCAAAATTTCGGTAACCACCTCTCACGAGATGATCATCGTCGTATTCGCCACCAAGCCCCCCACTATCTCCTCATCGGAGATATCTTATATCGGTGAGGGGTTGACACCATACTTCGTCGATGCTTGAATATTGACGAGGCCAATAGAGTCTTGAATGACTGCCATAGCGGCGCGTGCGGGGGCCATCTCTCGGGGATGTTCACCGCTCAAAAAATCATCCGCGCAGGTTACTTTTGGCCTACATTGTTTCACGATTGCATTCATGCTATGAAATGATGTGATAAATGTCAGCTTTATGCCAACAAAGCATGAGCACCACCTGCTCTTCTACACCCAGTCATTACTGCAGGCCCCTTTTCTAAATGAGGCATTGACTTCATGACTTGCAACCCTCCATCCAACAATAGACACAAATACATCATTGTTGCAGTCGATTACTTTACAAAGTGGGTCGAAGCCATGCCTACCTTCAACAACACCGTTGACACCGCACCACATTTTTTCTTTAATCACGTCATATCCTTCTTTGGAGTACCACTCCAACTAGTCTCTGATCACGAAAAACATTTCGAGAATGAGATTTTTGTTGAACTCTCATCATGGTTAGGATTCTCCCACGAGTTTGCCTCACCATATTACCCTCAGTCCAATGGACATGACGAAGCAGTTAACAAGGTCCTCAAGACCATGTTACAGTGCATGATTAACAAACATAAGACCAATTGGCATCATATGTTATTTTCTGCGCTAAGGGCTTACCGTACGGTTATGAATACGACCACCGGTTTCACACCATTTCATCTAGTCCATGGGGTCGAGGCCACTCTTCCTATCGAGTGCGAAACTCCCAGCTTACGCACAACAGTTGAGCTATTACCCAACACTGCTCCAATGGAGCAGGATTTGCTGAACTTGGAGTCCTTGGATGAAGATCGTCGATCTTCATTACAAAACAATGAGGCAGCCAAAAAACGGTCAAAAGCCACTTTTGATCACCATGTCAACCTCCGCTCATTTCACGAAGGTGACCTCATCCTTTCTTATGATATCGCTCACAATACCCTCGGTCATGGCAAATTCGAATCACTGTGGCATGGCCCTTACATTATCCAACATTGCCTCACCAAAGGTGAATACGTCCTAGCTTCCCCCGAGGGCCTCTCTCTCAAGGAACCCATCAACGGGTTGTACTTAAAGAAATTTTACGCCTGAGCGTAGACATTCTACATTATGTTATTTTATTTTATAGTGTTTTTAATCTTTTTTCCATACCTCATGCCTAAAATATCATTTGTGTTATTGACAGATGCCTCCTCCATCGGCCTACCACATCGGTTACGCCGACGGTGCCAGCCGTTGGACACAAAATCTCTCTTCGGCTACTTGGGCCCTCTATTCCCCCTCACATGAACTACTCCACTCCAGCGGCATATGTTTGGGTTCAACAACCAACAACCAAGCCGAGTACACTACTGTCATTGGTCTCCTCGCTGATGCCAACCATCATCATATTCGTCACCTTAGCATCTTACTTGATTCTCAACTGGTCATCCTCCAACTCAGAAATGTGTACCATGTCCGCAATCCTTGGCTCTTTCGCAAATACCTGCAAGTTAGACTTTTTTCTCGACATTTTGATTTCATTACATTTACACATATTCCAAGACAATTTAATCACATTATAGATAACTTGACTAACATTGTACTAGATTGGCATATATCACATCAAGACACCTTTACACACACATAAACCATCAAAAGTCTATCACAACATATAGATTAGACATCATACACAACATTAAACAATTCTCTCACACATGTGAACATCACAAAGACCCCAAAATGTATATCCATATATATATATATATATATATATATATATATCGGTCAAAAGTGCCATCAAAATGTTTACATACAAAGAGAATACATCTTATACAAAATCCATTAGCCAGTGAACCACCTCGGTACAAAAATGGTGTCACCATACCAAATGGGCTCACCAGCCTATATAATATACAAAAATACACACGGAGACATTCATGGTGCCTCTAGAGCACCACCACTTGTCCCTCCCTCAGGAGGTGGTGCCCCACCCACTATCGGTCCCTTTGGCCCTGGAGGTAATCGCCCAGTCATCGCAGCACCTGCTACTGCTGCTCGCCCAACCACGGTCTGGCACATCAACGGAATCCCCACACATTTCTCTAGGACACCCTCGTCCTAGATGCGTGACCACATGCCCTCAGGCACACCCTGTAGCACTGCCTCCAAGCGGCGACGAATATCCTCAAAATCTCCCCTGACCTAGACTGAGGAGCATGTGATGGCCCTGTACCAGGGCCATCAAAATGTCGTCTCCTAGCTACTCTCTCCTCACCAGCTAGTCTTGCCTCAACATCCTCGCATCGTCGTTTCTCTCCGGCCCGCGACTCTCCCCGTAGAGGCCTCACCGGCCCCTGATGAGCCGATGCTCTAACCCACTCAACCTCACTCCCACGAGGTCCCACATTTGCACATACAAACAACCAAAGGATAGCATCATCATCCATCTATACATAATACACATGCTATACTATCTAAATATCAAAACATAAAAAATCACATCATACCTCGGTGGTCGAACACCTCTCCTGGAGGTAACACCATATCCGGATCACCTCGGAAGTCCACCCCACAGTACGGATACTGCAGTAGGATCTGCGACATCTACCGCCACACCTGTGCAGCCTCAACCGTGAAAAAATGGCCACCCTCCTCACCATCGTGGAAAATAAAAATCCTCGACCACCACATTAGTCACGACTCTCGCGCACCAGGTGCGCCCAATAACACTCTAGGGCACAACATTGACACACTCCCCAAAAACCATGCCACCAAGATGGACCCAAAGGAAAAATCCCTTGAGTCTGCAACCTGACACCTGTCGATCTGCCCTACCATCTTGGCATCCAACATCAAGCCCCAGGCAAAATGCTCTCCTGCTAGTGCCCTCCCCATAATCCTCAACTGAACACCACTGATTCACTGAGTTGTGAGGGACTGATAAACCTTCACAACCATCGCTGCTATAGAGCGATGAACCAGGGTATCCATAGCCCCGATACTCACCACAGAGCCCAACATAAAATCCTCCCTCAAACAATACCTCTAGCCTAAGGTAGATAACTGCCCATCCCGAGGTAATACAGGCTCCACCGGTAAGGGCATTCCCCAAAAAGGGAGCCCACTCAAAAAATATACATCCTCCACCGCAGTTAAGGCTAGCTGCTCACCCCACATCATAAAACAATGCAGATCCAGACTCCACATCTAGATCGAGAACTGTAGGAGATACTCCTGGGCCCGTATCAAGGGGCACTCAAAGAACTTCAACAACCCACAAGCTACCAAAGTGTCATGAACCGCCAGGTCCTCTATGGCCACAACCTCCCTGAGCTGCGATCAATCCCTCTCTCTCCAGTGAACCAACATCGTCCTAAATGATCACCTGCAATCACATAATCCATTTCTCGATCATCCATCTCAAACATAAACACATCAAAAATCTCCAAAAAAGATAAGTTTGGCACCCGTCAGCTTTGCCCCCAAGGTGCGACTGTTTAACCCCACAGGCGTGCACACATGTGCACCTATTCACCCCATAGGTGCGCACACATGCACGCCTATCCATCCCACAGGTGCACACACATGCACACCTGTTCATCCCACAGGTGCGCATGTGTGCATGCCTGTCGACCATACAGAGGCACCTTCATGTGCCCCTGTCACGTACACATGCGCGAAACAGAGCGTGCCTATCCACTACACAACCGCGCACCCATGCGCAACTGTCTAGCTTACATGTGCGCATACCATGCACACCTGTTTGCCCCCGTGAGCAGATATCTGGATAACAGGCACACACCCATGCATGCATATTTCCTGATCTCTCACGCACTAGGGGGCCCACACCCACAAAATCCCCTATACGTCCCTCCGTACATGCCCTGCTCACAAATAGAAAACCTAATTCTATGCAGGACGATAAGACAACTAACCTAAAGTTCACTGGTCCTGAATTCACTGCCTCATTCTCCTGGAATCTCCAAATCTCCTCTGAAGATCTCTCGTCCAATCACTCTGACAGCAGGTACAAATGAGGTGGAAATGTGGGCCCTACAACTATATATAGTCCTTTTTGCCAAAACTTCCAGATCCCATTCCGAGAGCTTTGGGTCTCCGTTTTTCGATCCATCTTTATCCACGAGATCAACATCCCGTCCTCTACATCAATATAGTCCCTGGGCCATTTTTCATCCTTAGCCCCCGGGGAGCCATTTTTCCATACCCCGTCCAGGTACGCATGCTCATGTTCCAAATTATCAAATAAATGCTTGTATGTTCGATTCTCTTCAGATATTGTTCACGTCAGGTATTTGGTTTTCATGTGTGCAGGTACTTGGTCATCATACACCAGTGTAACCCCTTCAGGTATTTAATCAACAATGGCATGTAATCATTCCCTCTGAATCTCAATTGCATCCCCAGTCACATCCTCTGAAATTTACCTTTAGGGTCTCCATCCCTGGCTCTGCAGTATCGCCACCTCCACTGCATTTTGGGTACTGTCACCCGGTAGCACTCTCCCCCACATGAGTTGTCCCATTCATAGACCCCTTGGCACTTTGACACTCATGCTGCTTTCAAACCTTTAGGGATGGGAGTCCCGATAGTATTACATCATGTCGCGAATCAAACACATACTCCTTCTCCTCATTTTGCTAGCCTTCCCAACGGACTCCCAGGACACTTCCTCATGGATTATTTTGATTGCACTCCTGCAACATCATTTACCATCCATTTCACCCATCATCATTCTGCCCATCCTCAGATTTCCCTCCATACATTGCCCTACTGCAGAAACCAGCCTATGGGGCCCCCACCCTCCACTTGTTTTTTCCACCAACTTGCGCCATCCCTAGGCCAAGCCATCCTACACTGGGGC
Organism: Picea sitchensis; assembly: GCA_010110895.2. Lineage (NCBI taxonomy): Eukaryota > Viridiplantae > Streptophyta > Pinopsida > Pinales > Pinaceae > Picea > Picea sitchensis. Next base: position 5,660 of record SNQJ01S0245786.1, on the reverse strand, counting down.
ACCCGTTTTTGTATCTGCATTATTATCCCCACTGATTTTTTAATTCTTTTTGTAATTAAGCTGCTGTTTCCAGCATTTTACATAGCTTTTTGTCGTCACCTTTGGCGACCTTCCTAGCAAACACAACCCATGTCTCCCTTGGTTGGGGCACTCCTTATCATCTACTCCTGTTGACATCATCCATAAACTCTGAGTATCCCACAAGCCACCTACCTCTGCTCTCTGAGTTTGTTCACTTTGTCCCGCCTCTGGCACAACTTATCCCACGTCTCGTTGTCCCCCCTGACACTCAACTTCATTGCAAGATTGCATCCACCTATACTTCACATATATCCCCAACCAAGGGCAGTCTTGTGTCTTCACACATCTTGACTTCGTCCATGTACCTCCTTAGTTCCTAACGTCACCTAGTAGATTTCACGAAGCCTTTTGCTTCTTGGAGTCACGTCTCCCTTTTTGTCGACATCAACACAGTTTCTGGAAGGGTGACAGTATCTTGACTCTCATTACCTTTCCAATGAAAAGTCTCAGACGACATAGGGAGACCCATAATTGCTCCCTGTTGTCGTTGACCCCCATAACATTCGACTTCAACACTTTCTCATGTTATGGTGGGTCTTACTTTGTGACTATTGCAATTGTTTCTTATATTTTCCGAAGACCTATGAACTTGGCCGGGCTATCAATGCCTACAAAATCTGTGATACTTCTTACAAGTGTCATTGCCTATTGTTCAGAGTATGTTCCTCCTCAGAATTGTTCTCTGCCTTTATCACAACTTCCCCCGAGGGTGCTGCAGTTGTCTACATCACCACACAGTTTCAGTTACTGTACAACACCCTTTTTTGAGTTAGATGACACGAGCATGGGGCATGCTTGCCTCATTTGTATACAATTTATTTTACACACCTTGCGGAAGGTTGGGTCCTACATATTCCCTTCTCCCTCCAACGGGTCACTCTTGATACTTTCACTATCACTCTTTCTTACAATGATACTCTTAGTAGAAGAAACATTGAGGAATTTCGGCTATCCGTATGCTCCTAACCTCATCCATCAGGGGACATGTGTTATCACTGAAATTTCATCCGCAAACGGTTACAGGAATCCAGCATCTTCAAACAGCTATGAGTCCACCCATGGACCAAAATTACCAAAAAAACATTTCCAAAAGCTCCAAAAATATACAACCAGTTATAAAATCAAGATGCGCTATGACTACACAAGGTGCACACGCACATGTGCCATCCAAAAAAGTAGAAAAAGAACACATGCACACAATACACGACTGTGGCCACTAAAAGCTGCGCACACCTGAGAATGACACATTTATGAGATTGGTCGGCCTCCCACCCACTTATGGTTCAACTTCCAAGTTGATTTGACATCCAAATCTTGGCTGGATCTGACTGGGTGGCTGGTCAAAGACCTAAAGGTGCCCTAAACAACCCCTTTTCACACTAAAAGTTGGTTGCACAATACTTCAAAGTGGTGCTATAAAACAAGGGCATGGGTGCACTACATTTTCAAGGAATTCATTTGCAAGGTTATGCTACTGCTATTCTCTTGGGGAATCCTCTTTTCTCATCAAGAGCATACTAGCACCATTCCATTTGGGCAATCTACATCACCTTTTGAGTGGGTTAGCTTGGGATTCTTTCACCATTTCTTTCAAGTTTCAAAGTTGTAAGAAGAGCTCAATTGTGGGTGTCCAAGAGACCTCCCTTGGAGGAAGAAGGGACCCAAAGTCCTCTTTCTTCTCGGTGTTTTCTTTTCACTAATACAATCCTTTCCATTGGTGACATGAGTCTT
>SNQJ01S0245784.1:8129-21639 GCA_010110895.2 Picea sitchensis | reverse complement strand
AGGAGATGGAAAACATCATGAGAAACCTGAAAAAAACAAATTTTATAAGCAAATAGGATCGAAGAAAGTCTAGAAAATTCTCTTAAAGAAAAACAAATAACCTGGGAAAGAATGGAGGTAGAAATAGTTCACCTAAGAAAAGAACTGGATACAGAACTCATTCAAACAAGATATGAGAATATCTCTAAAATGTTGGATAATATTATTACCACAAAAAGGAATTCAGGTAATAAAAATGGAATAGGTTATTCTCAAGAAAAAATCCATGTCAACTCAAAATATTATGCAGATCCTCTCCTTGGTACATTCAAGAAGAAAAAAAAAGAGAAAACAAATAATGACCAGAACTCCAAAGGAGTACTTCTACCCATCAAGAAGGAAAACAAGACAATACCAAAGAAGGTTTATCAAAATAGGTACCCTCACATTTTCTTTGGTTATTTCTTTGCGTTCTCTAATTTCGGACACAAATCTATGAATTGTAGAGCATATAGAAGAAAATATCTAAAGGTTAAGAACTATAACCTTAAAGATAAACAAGATTTAAATTGAGTTAAGAGAATAAACTATAACTCCGTTTTACCTCTCCAATAAGGGGACCTAGAATTCTTCAGATGTCATAAATATGGACATAAGTCCATTAATTGTAGATTAATGGAAGATTTAGAACAACCAAAGTTCATTAGAGAGAAAAAGAAACTTTGGAGAGAAAAAAACATCAAAAAGGGATTGTCTTATTGCCTTAAAATCCCAAGATAAAGAAGACCTTTGGTATGTTGACAGTGGGTTCTCAAAACATATGACAGGTAACAAGGACAAGTTTTTAGACTTAAAGAAGAAAAAGGGTAAAGTTGCATTTGGTGACAATGCTTCAGGTAACATACTTGGGAAAGGAACTATGAGTTTGGGAAAGGACAAAGCTAAAAATGTGTTTCTTATTTAAAAATTGAAATCTATTCTATTAAGTGTCAGCCAAACCTGTGATCAGGGGCACTTATGCATATTTGATTCCCATAAATCTGATATTAGGAGAGAAGAAATAGGAAAATTAGTTGGTACTTCTCCTAGAACTTCTGAAAATGTATATATACTAGATGCAAAATTGAATGAGGAATGTCATATAAATCTAGTAGATGAAAGTTGGCTATGGCATAGAAGGTTGGGACACATTAACTTTGACAATCTAGTAAAATTCAACAATCTTGGTGTAGTAAGAAACTTGCCAAAAATCATAAAGCTCTCAAATACTATGTGTAGACACTGTCAACTAGGGAAGCAAATGAGAGTAAGATTCAAAGAAAAAGAACACACAACCTCAAAACCTTTAGATCTTGTTCAAACTGACCTATGTGGACCTACAAGGACCAAGAGTTTGCAAGGAGAGTCTTACTTTATGTTGTTCATTGATGATTTTACTAGAATGGGTTGAATATGTTTTCTCAAAGAAAAATCAGAAGCACTTAACAAATTCAAATCCTTTAAAACCCTTTTTGAAAATGAAAAGGAGACAAAAATCAAATGTCTTAGATCAAACAATGGTGGTGAGTTCACCTCAAAATATTTTGATCTCTTCTATGAAACCCATGGAATAAAAATACAATTCTCTACTGCCAAAACACCTCATCAAAAAAGGCTTGTTGAGAGAAAGAATAGAACAGTTCAGGAGGCTACAAGGACTATGCTCAATGAAGAATAATTGTCTGATGGGTATTGGAGGGAAGTTGTAAGCACAACAGTATACATATTGAATAGAGGTCAACTCAGGATAAATAACAATAATACCCCTTATGAACTATGGTTTGGAAGAGCTCCATCGGTAAAATACTTCAAGGTCTTAGAATTAAGTGCTACATCAAAAGGCTTGATGAGAATCTCAGAAAATTTGATGCTAGATGAAGAATAATTGTCTGAGGGTATTGAGGGAAGCTAGGGCACAACAAGATGTATATATTGAATAGGAGGTCAACCTGTGATAAATAAAATTGGCCACACTCCCCTTTAAGAACTATGGTTGGTTTGGAAGAGTCTAATTCCAGAAAATAATTTCAAGGTCTTAGGAATTAAGTGCTACACTGTGCTACTTTACTGAGAGTTTTGGAAAATTTGATGCTAGATCTAATGAAGGTATATTTCCTTTGATATGCCTCTACCAAAAAAGGCATACAAATGCTACAAGGCATACAAGATTTTTGAGAGTTCGGATGTCAAGGTGGATGATCTTAAAACAATAAGGATCAAAAATCAAGAGACTATACTGACAAATGAAGATGAATATGGTGATGAGTCACTTGGTACACAAGCAAAAGAAGTAGAAGAGGAAGCAAAGAAGAAACAAAAGAGGATGATATGGATACTAGTCAATATGAAGAGGATATTCAAGAATAAGAGATAAGAGAAGAATCCCAAAGAAGAAACACAAAGATAGCCTCAAGAATGACTCCAAAAAGAATCATCTTGAAGAATTGTTATTGGAAATAAGAGTGATGGAGTGCACACAAGAAGACAATTGTTGTATCAAACAAAATAAATACATTTTCAAGCATATTTTATCCTAGATCAATCAAATATGCATGTAAAGATAAGAATTGGGTCAATGCTATGAGTGAAAAATTGGACCACATTGAAAAATCAACGGTGGAACTAGTCTCCAAGACCAAAAAATGTCATTGGAACTAAAATGGGCGATAAAACAAAATGAATGAGAATGGGAAAGTAGCCAAGGAAACAAATCCATATTGGTATGTAAAGGATATTCGGAAGTTGAAGGAGTAGACTATGAAAAAAACCTTTGCACCTGTGGCCAAATTAGAGGCAATTAGGATGTTCCTAGCCTTCCTCCAACTACAAAAATTTAAAGTATACCAAATGGATGTCAATCATAACATTTCAATGGAAACTTAGGAAGAATAATTCTATATTGAGAAGTAGGCTGGCTCTAAATTCAACTAACAGAGAAGATTATGCATGTAAACTAAATAAATCACTCTATAGGCTAAAATACACCTAGAGCTTGGTATGAAAGGCTAGATTCTTACTTACAAAAAACAAGGCCTAAAAAGGGGATCAATAGACAACAATATATATTGTAAAATTGATGGTAATAACACGATGATTGTGGAAGTATATGTTGATGATATTATATTTTAGAGAGTGATGATGAAAAATGAGTAATGACTTTGCTTGTAAACTAAACCTCTTGGATTACAAATAATAAAATCCAAAAGAGGAGTCTTTATCCATCACCTTAAGTATGCTAAAGATATGTTTAAGATATTCTAGTTAGAGGAATGCAAACCTCAAGTAAGAAACCTATGACAGTTGAATGCAAACTAAGAAAGGAAGATGAATCAAAAGTTGTAGATCCAAAACACTAAAGATCAATGATTGGGAGTTTACTCCATGTAACAACTTCCACCCTCGATGTCAAGTGTTGTTGGGATGGTGGCTAGATTCCAAGCAATACCAAAGAAGAGCCATGTTCAAGATATAAAAAGATTCTTTAGGTATTTGAAATGAACTATAGATATTGGTTTGTTGTAAATTCTAGAAAGGATTAATTCACTTTAAAATCCTATTCAAATTTTGATCAAGGTGTAGATGACAGAAAAAGTACAAGTGGAGGAGCATTTTCATTCTTTTTGGAGAATCAATCGTATCTTGGATAAGAAATAAACACTCCTCAATTTCATTGTCTAGCACTGATGTTGAGTATATTGCAACAACATAATTTTGCACACAAGTGGAATGAATGAAACAAACTCCAGCAATACATCCAAATAGTATTTGAAGAACTCACTACTATCCATCATCATCATCATCATGGATAGGATCTCATACACCAATTCATCATCATCATCATCAAAAAAAAAAAAAAAAAAAAAAAAAAATATTCCAATAAAATACCACTATCTAAGAGATCAAAATGAAAATAAGAACATTAAATTCGAATATGTCTAACATAAGAACAAGGGTAGATATTTTCACAAACCCTTAAGCAGAGATGGTATTTGAATATTTCAATAAAACATTGGGAGGTAATCCTTCCAACCTAAATCTCAAGAAACTAATGCATTGGTTGGAAACTATTTAGGGGGAGACAACAATCAAAATCAACATCGTAAGGAGCCGTCATTCAATTATGATAGGAAAAGTGTGATTGAAGGAGGAGTTACCAATGGTCAACACTCTGATCAAAAGTATTTGTATTTACGTGATCATAGGGAGGTAAAAGAAACCTTTCCATTGATGTCAAAGGGGATGCATCTTTAGAGGAGATAATCAACATCACAGGGGGAGATTGTATATGAATTTTGTGAGTTCTATCAATGCCGAAGGGGGATATTTTTGGACATAATGCCATTGATGTATTGTTATTGATGTCAAAAGTAGATGTATTTGATGCGATGATGTCTCCCTGAGGGATACATTTGAGGTTTAGTGAATGAAGATCAAATCTTAGAAGACACGGCGCAATGAATCTCAGAAGAATCACTGGGGATTAGGCCAACGTATCATATCAAATCAAGACCTTTGATGTGCAATTGCCAGATCAACGAAAGGGATCAATTTTGGAGAACAAAAGAAGAATTAAATAACTCATTGGTTCTAATATCAACTATTTTAGATCATAGGATCTCATACACTCCAAAGATCACGTGACAGTTGATCCAAAAAATTATAAGATTAGGTCGGATTAAGTCATGACCGTCAGATGCAATCATACTCAAATCACCAATGGCAGAGATAGATTGAAGCAGGATGTAAAGAGTATTAAACATCGCGGCTATTTTCTAATCCTACACCAGTGAGGACTGGCTGCATCTTATAGCTTCAAAGGCCAATATGAATTCCTATTATTGATCACCTCAACAAAATGCAGTACAACTTCAAATTGCGAACTTAGGTGACAGTTGTTCCACGGTAAATTTATGGTTCTAAAATCATCCTTGATCATTGATATTCTTCTAGTGTCTTCAAGACTTGATAAATCTCTATGGAAGGATAGGATAAGCGAGGAAAAGGTTTGATAATTTTAATACCCAAATTATCATTGGCCATTGGATCACTTTTGAGTTGAAGGAAAAGATAACAAGAAAGGACATTCCCACCATCCTAATAATTCAAGCAGTCAGCCTGGATAAATTCAAGTGGAAGGATAGGATAAGAAAGTGCTGAGGGCCGCTAATTTAAACCAAGGCAAAGCAGCATCGTGATACAAATCAAGTCGTTGATCTAAGATACTCCATCAAAATGAGCATCATTCACTTTGGGTCTAAATACGTGAGGAGGTTGATACCAAAATCCTCATCACTTCAAGAATTTTCATTTTGAGATTTGAAATCTCTAAAGCCTAGAGACTTCATTCCTCAACCGCCAAATCATCCGGGCGGTGGCCTCTAATCATCTAACTAAGAGGACATGCGGCGCATAACGCCATACCACGCTAGTAAGGACATCCGCATACCACGCCGCCAATGACATGTATGCACTACACTGACCACATCAACAAAGATATCTAAAGACCATACCAACCGTATCATGTTAGCAAGGGACACATGGCACAAATGATAATGACATGTGTCAAGTTGAAATCAACATTCGTACATGTAAATCACTTAATTGGAGTGAAACATGGCGGTACCTACCCCATGCTGATGTCACCAAGCATCGCAAGAAAGTTACATCATTAACGAGTTTTACTTAGGAGCTCTACCACCGCGATTCTGCCTCCAAAGTTCCAAAGTCCTTAACGTCGAGTCCCAAAGCGGTAGAAGTGGAGTCGCCTATCATGTAAGATCACTTCTGAAAGGTATTCTCAATCATTTATCATAATATAGTGGAAGGATAGGGTAGTTGAAGCCAGGCAAAGTCCCCAAGAATGGTAGTCATCCATTCAATGCTCTGATTAAGCCCCGGACCACAAATTAATAAATGAAAGGATAAGTGTAAGATTTGAACATGACCATTGATCTAGTTGGCGTGAAATAAAAACGGACCGGCCCCGATCTTTGATCAAATTCTTTATCCAAAAATTTGAAAGTTGAAATCCCAAAGTCCCAACTATCATCCATCCTACCCGTGGGATTAAATCGATCGCTGATCGATAAGGCTAAGCACTCAAGCACTCATTTGGCCCAACATCTAGTCACAACCATTGGTCAGTATGGAATACTAGATTAAAAAAATGCATGATATAATATCACAACAAATCGATAAGCCATGGTTTTGGTAATTACCCTACTACATGTAATGGTTTGAAGGAAGCACCTCAGAAACTCGGCTCTACAAATAAATGCATAGAGATTCAGGATCGAATTTAAAGGACTAAATTGATCCATAACTGATCAATTTAAGGAAAATCCTTCAATGACAAAAAAAATGCTAAAACAAATGGGATTATGGTTTCGCTTCAATGTAAGAGGTGTGATGGTCCAAATAAAGGGATACGCTGTATAACACCTGGCGTCGCTTTGAAGAATATATAAACGAGGAAAAGTGTTGCGAAGAAAAGTGTCCTTTGTAGTGTGAACCGAAGATACTAAATCATAGAAGCATAGAGAGATGCAATAAAGACTTGATACATAATTTTTTCCATATTCAAAAATATGGTTGGGTGGCAAGGGTGCTGCTGCTGCCCTAGCGGAGCTGGTGCTCCCTGTCACTTGTAGTTTACTGTGCTCAGGGGGTTTTAGACTCCTCCTACCATTTGGTGTCGGTGAACAAGGGTGTGGGTTCATCCTAATCAATTGGTGTTGATCCAAAAGGAAGAATAACTTCCTTCTATGTAACATGTAAAACAAATTTTTAAGTTAATAGAAAAGCATTTGTGTTTTTTCCCAATTGCGTTCCACGATAAAACATTCAGTCAAAATTGAGGCTTGTGCAAATAAAAATAAATTTATGTGTACCACAATTTCAATCGATTCACCTTCAAAGCATACTGATCCGATCCTTCATATCTAGTTTCCAAATATGGATTCTTACATCCACCCAGATAATAGCTTCACATACCATATACTAATTGGTAAGGTGTGAACCCCGTGGTAGATTTAATGGATGTACGGAGAGCCCATAATGATGAGAAGAGCAACGTGTGTTAGCTTGACTTGTGGGAATTCCTACCATCCTTCGGAGCATAGTAGTCAGAACTTTGTTAATTTCTTCAACCCGCCATTGTCCTATGGATAGTATGGTGTTGAATTTTCATGTCGAAGATCCAACTCGTTAAGTTCAGACATCATGAAATTGGAAAAAATGACTACCATGGTCAAAGGATTTTATATGGCTTGAGGGACACATCAAATATAGTAAATTTATAAGGATTGAATATGAACAATGCCATAGCTCTTTCCAGTATTATCTAATGTATGCATCACCTTGGCCCATTTTGTGAAACAATCCATGGCTACGATGATGTATCCATGCCTCGACCGAAAGGGGAGGGTTACATGTCATGAATTCAATGCCCCATTTAGCGAATGGACCAATGGAAACCATAGGGTGTAGAGGAGAAGGATAAGATCAGATCTTATTGTTATATTGCCTGATAAGCTGGTATTTTTGATGGTAGTAATGCAACCTTAAACAATGAAGGCTGTATATCCATCTTGTAGGATATTTTGGGTAGTGGCATATGTAGACATATGACCTCCACATGATCTATAATTAAAGTCATTCAAATATTTCTCGGCTTAATCATAAGTTGATAGCGCTGAAAGTATGGAATCAATACCACGGAGATAAAGGATATCACCAAGGATAATGTATCGATGGGCTTGATACCGAATGCGACGAAAGTCTACAATAGAAATATCAGCCAGAATCTTTGGGTTTGGAGATAAATTATAATTTATCCATACCATATATCATCATAACTGATCATAAAAAAGGATTCATCAGGTAAGGAATCCTCTACCACAGCTGCCCCCAGAGAGGGAAGGCTCACATAATAACTCCTAAAACCAAAGACTTTTGACTTATTCTTCGGGCCTAAACTCCAACCAAATTCCTAGGAGGAAATCCATCCATCTGGGAGTATCCTCCCCAACAATTCTCGGATTAAGGATGTGTTGTACATTGAAATTGAGAAGACTCATTGGTTTTTCATAATAAGATGTAATGAAGAAAATGTTGAATAACTTGAACAACCGCCATTTCTCTACATGCAACATTATTTGGTTCTCAGTTGGTTGGTAGGACTCACTCAAATAGTAGATAACATTTCTGATCATGTAAACTCATCCTCTTTGGACTAGGAACTATAGTGATCAGAGTCTGAAATAGATAATTACAGGGAAATAACTTTGATTATAACTCCGTAGTGGAAATACTAGTGGTGTGTTAGCACTCCTCAGGAATTTGTTCGGCCGATAAAAATGAATGACATAGGTAACCTACAAACAAACTTTAGAGCTGGGCACTTTCCTGTTCATCTCATAGAGGGCTCTCTCATGTAGCTTGATATTTTTTTGGAAATCAGTGGCTAGATTTAGGTTGTTTTGGGGGTTTTTAATAAATTTGTTGGCAAAATGAATGGAAGGAACACTTAGAGATATGGAGTCAAATTATGAAAATGAATGACCACAATCGGACCGGGCCGAGGAACTCCGGTGAGGATAAAGGCTAAGGAGATGATGAATAAGGAGTTATAAATTGTAGTTTGCGGAGTGTAAGAAGAAAAAGGAAGCAAGTAACTACACTGGCAGCATTAATGAAATGAATTGAATTGGTAAAATAACTCTACATAGTTTAAATTGCTTTGCCGAGAACTTAAGCTGAGAGTGTCACAAGATTAATTTTGAGTTTTTAAACTATCCAATTTAAACAAAAGAAAGTGAAAATGGAATTGAAGAACACAAGAAATACATACAAGGAGAGAGGACAAAACCCATATCACCACCATTAGAATCTTTTCATAGAGACTTCAAAAGATTTTTCATATGTATTCAATTCAGCTCCAGAAAATTACAATTGAGTTCAGAATAACTAAAAATGTGTCCTTGCACTTCTACCAACATTAACACATTCAAAACTTCTAATATTTATACAAATCAAGTTCCTTTCAATTAGAAATTGATTACAATAGTTGAACCGAAACGTTTCATCTTCTAAAACCGACTACAATGATTACAACATGACAGTTTCAGTATGGGAACTGATTACAATGATTAATAAAAAACATTTCATGAACCAACATAGGATTCCTCCGACTCTTTAACTTCTTCTCTTTCCATTTGTCATGCTTTGGTACTCTATTTGATCTTCCATTTTGGTGACACTTGGGCACTATCTATTGGTTCTTAGGAAATTGCACTTTGTTTTTCCCAACCGCACTATATCCTTCCACTGCAAGTTAGAAGGAATGTCATAGTCCATCATCTCTTTAATTAGGATATCCAAGTCAATGCAAGAGGCATACGTCATGACTGGAAGTCCAATATTTACTGTCTTGAATTGATTTAAGATCTCAAAATCTGTGATCAAATATTCCACTAGGGTTGCTCCATTTAAGTTCTCCCCCAGGATTTCAAACTTGGAATGATCAACTCTGCATTGGGAGAGGCAAGATTTGTATTCATCCTAATCATACAATTTTCCTTTGTCATCCCAAAATGGTGGGAGGCCTTGGATGAACAACCCTTGAAACAGATATTTGAATTCTTGTATACTCTTCTCCATTTGTATGGCCTTGGTCTGGACTGATTTTAGCAGGTTATGCTTGGAAATGATCCTCCTGGCCCAAATGATCAATGTAGTCCTATCTTTGACCCCAATGGTCTGAAGTTCTGCAGTAGTGATGGAATTTAGTAGGTTTATATAATTTTGGGCCCAATAAGAGGGTTTCTTTGCTAGGGTCTCATTTCCAACAATGCACCTACTTTTAGCTATGATGGCCATGCTATCTTTTTCATTACTGAAGTTTAGTACACTCTGAACTTGGCAACTTCAGCAACAATAGAATCCCACACTAGTACATTTGGGTCAAATTTTGATGGTGCGTTCGACGCAATTGCCACTTTATATTGTTGGGAGAACGAAAAACAACAGACCCCCTCAAATGTCGTTTCACATGACGTTTCTTTTCTGACGACATAGATATCATCTTTATTGCGATGTTTCATGTGGACATGTGTCATCTCGGATTTAAATGTCCAAACCCCATATAGTCATCGTAAGATCAATTCCTTGGAGGTGGAAAGAGTGACGTCTTGGAATTGGAAAGACAGACGTCTTGGAGGTGGAAGGAGAGAAGTATTGGAGGTGGAAAGATAGATGTCTTGGAGGTGGAAAGAGTGACATCTTGGAGGTGGAAAGAGAGACGTCTAGGAGGTGGAAAGAGTGTCATTAAGAGGTATCAGCTCCAATGTGGTTGCTATGGGAGAAACACTCTTGGAGGTGGAAATATTGACATCTTGGAGGTGGCAAGAGCGACGTATTGGAGGTGGAAAGAGCAACGTCTTAGAGGTGGAAAGAGAGATGTTAAGAGGTATCAGCTCCGACGTGGTTGTTATGGGAGCGACACTTCAAGACGTCGCAATAGAGACTGTGTCGTAGGTATTTAAAAAAAAAAATACAATATCAATATTGAGAGGGACAGGTACATTAACCTTTGCTAAGATACTAGCCATATCAATATTTAAATCTATATCATCGGTCTTAGGCAAGGTTGGTTGAGGAGGAGGACTAACTTCCAATGGTAAAGGGGGTATTGTCTAATGAGGTTTAGGATCAATAGGATATGTCTCGGGTGTGTTGTCACATGAAATTGCAATTGTTGAGCTAAATTCTGAAAGCTCAAGTGCAATCATGCGTAACTTAGAGGGAAGTCCCCTGTCACCTCACCAACCCTCTTTCACTTCAATCCATATTTCCTCTGACTGAAGGGGGTTTCCCTCAATTAAGATTGTGAGGATCATTGTCTTGTTTGAGTTCAGTTCCTCAACCTAGACAATCAGATCTTCCTAAAAAATGAGTATATTGCTTCACTTTGTAAAACCAAAGAAAATGAAATTCCAAAATTTTATGTGGCCTCCTATTTGACGGACAYGATTTGTTATAACACCTTTCCAAGGGTTGARCATGGAATCCTTCTAAACCTTTCATCCATGTGTGCTACTAATACTTTTTAAAAACCAAATATGTGTCAATATATGAGTTTATGTGTGATAACTTTCTAAAAAGTTGTATGAAATTATATTTTGTAATCCATGCATGAGGTTTTCTATGAAATCCATAAAGATCATAGAAACAATATGAAATTTTTATATTCAGAGGAATCTAAGTAACATCAAAATCTATGGAAACACAAAGGATCGTCCTTTATTATCAATGAATTCACCAGATAGATTGATCTTGAGGAAGATTCCTTATCACACTACCCTCCATGGAGCAAATGCAGCTATGAAAACTAATAAAAGAAATAATTTCCATATTATCCCATTACAATTGGATCATACAACCTTTTGAATTTTGTCTATGCTCAAGTGGAAGTTGATCATTTAAAGTACATGATCCATTCAAAAAAGTTCCTAATCATTTCGACTAGCAAACCCTAACATGGACCTACTATCATGAAGAATGCTAAGAAGTGGTATACAAATATGCCTAGGATTTTGATGAAATTTTTTATGAAAAAAAAAGTAGAAGACAAAAAGATTGTTCTTAATTCAATGCTAGATTTAGTTCCAAAAAGAACAGATCGCATTGTAAAGAGGAAATCTTCCAATTCCCAACAAGAGAAAATAGATTTGACCACAAGAAAAACAAATTAAAGGGGAAAATAACTCCCTAATGAAGATGATGGCATAGGGAAATAAGGATGCAATCCTTAGGGAACCTCAAAAAATACAAAACATGAATTAGAAGGGAAAACTATAGAACCAACATAAGGGAAGGAAGGATCTAATCTCAATATTGGAAGAAAAAACCCATGCAATGCAAAGGAGACTGATAAAGGAATAGAAGAAGTTGATGATCTTCCAGGTATGAATATTAGATTAACCAGAGAATTTGAAAATCTAATGGAATCATTAACTTGGTTCATATATTTCCTTATTGAAACCCCTCATACATTTGATGATGTTTTTGTAATGGAATTAGAGACCTTCTCAATTGATAAACAAAGAAAGGTAGTTAATTAAAAAATACATAAGAAAAGAGGGACATATAAGGATGAAATTGAAATATAAACTACTAAATTAGTAGTTGTTGATATGGAATATATGCATCCATTAATTGCAATATCAAGCACATTAATGTATGTATAAACAATGGAAGAAATCAAATAAAAAATTAAGAAGATACCCAACCTGGAAAATTGAGACAAATATTTTTAAAATACCAAGCACAATTTTAATGAATTCACTTCATAGGCACAACAGATTTGGGAAGATGGTTTTCCTCTCCATATCAATTTGTTTTATAATATTTGTAGATATGGCTAAGAAATTACAATTTTTAAGAGAATTATTTTATGAAAAATGGAATTCAATCTAGTTTTGGAAAATGTGTGTACCATGGAGCCTTCAAATATAAATCAACTCAAATCAAACATACAACATGCTAAATATAGCATATGCAGTGTTGAAGATGATGCCAAAGGACTAGTTTAGGACAGAAGTGATGTCATGGCAAACACTCAACACATTACCGAACAATGTAGCTTATTGTTGTTTAAATATGGAGATAAGTTTGTCCCACTCCTAGTGCTAGTTATTTAGCTCTAAAAGTCTTTAGAAGATGACAAAGTTTGCAAATTTTATGAAGCATCAATGCTAATTCAATCAAATTTTATATTGAAGATCCCATGGCTCAAAATCCATTCTTGCTTAATATCACGCGCATTTTTTTGTTGCAAGGAGAAATGTGAAATAATAATTTCTATTTGGAATATATGTTATGAAACAGTAGAGAGAAATATTGCAATAACTTGAAATATCTATGGTCCCAGAATAATGATTCAACCAGACATACAAATAGTAATGGATGACATGGATGATGGTGTCATTGGTATTTGGGTAGAATAGTGATATGATATTCATGAAAATCATTCAATACCTCACTCTTATAGATTTTAAAATACAATAAACAACCTCTGAAAGATGACATTATTTTCCAACCAACAATTAAAATAGCATTACAATACACAAAGGGTAAATAATGAAATGAATCATGAACCAAAAAGTTAAGTCTACACCTAGCACTCTTTCCAATAAATAAATGGGATTGGAAGAGAATTATTACTTTAAAACATTGCTAGATGAAATTTGTATTCAATAATGTAGTTATAGACATAAAACCAGTAGATATAATACCGAGAAGAATATATATAAAGTTTGCAATTGGAATTCCTAAACATGAATCCTAGAACTGAAATTTCACACAAATGTATTAGAAGCAAAGGCAAAAACAAAGCCATGTAGACTCTGTATGATTGAAGTTTGTTAAGAACCAAACATCAATATAACATAGAAAAACCTCAGGAAAAGTACCCAACGCCTTGAAAAAGAGA
>SNQJ01S0245783.1:0-13173 GCA_010110895.2 Picea sitchensis | reverse complement strand
GCAAATGCAAGGATTCCAAGGGACTCTTACATGCACTCCTTGCGGCCTTCACGATATTCATTGATTATCTAAACTCTCCCAACTCTGTGCACTCCTTGCGACAACAGTTCTTCAACCACTCACCTGGTTGGAAAAATTCTAAGGCTTCAACCTGGCCTGTGCACACGTTGTACGACTCTGTGCTACATTTTCACTTTTGGTGGTATAAGAAAAACTCTATCTCTCCTGAGATTATCTGAGGTAAAAATCATAATCTCGTCAACACACTCCTTGTGAACCTTCACTGCACTCCTTGCAGGAATTCTCAGGAAGAGAAACAATTGAAACTCATACTCTCCCTCTCACAGAATTCATACATTCAACATGAAATCATACACACAAAGCATTGAAACAAATGCATAACATAGCATATAAGCAAACTGTAAACATACCATTCAATAGATGCAAACAGTATTCACAACAACACCATGAAATTGAGTCAAAGCATTCTTATATTAACTCAAGTGCTTTTGTACATGGGTTCTATAGCAACATCTATCTGCTTATACAACTTCTACAGTCTCTGTTCTTCTCTGCTCTCTTATTCTCTTTCTCTACAACTCTACTCTTCCCTTCTTACAATTGAGAATAATGATACATTACAATACATACGAGGGAGATTTCTCGAGTTTTCCCTCCTACAACCTCAAGCTATCCAATCGAATTAAAGCCTACATCTACTTTACATTGATTACATTAATTATCTACAACTGACAGATGAGAGAAATGTTCAATATATGTGTTACAATCCCCAAAACATTTAATAACACTTGTGTCTCTCCATACATTGCATTAATGTGCCATCGTTTTGAAATTCAAAATATCTTCAAAATGTGCGCTAGTGCGTATCCAACTGTCCTCCACTTTGCGCTTACTTGCGAAGCTCCTGCATCAGTTCCCCTCGGTAGCTCAATGTACCATTTCCGGGTGACCCTCTTGAGGGTGTGTTGAAATAACCTCAAACGAATAGAATTGTCATTCAGGGAGTTAGATGTGCACCAAAGATGAAAATTAGTAACATGATCACCGAGATCCTTGCTAGTCTTACCTTTGAATTTCAGAATGTTCGAAGGAATCTTAGTGGGGATGGGGGGCCATAATGGATCGTGATGCACAGGTTCATTCATTAATTTTGACAAATCTGACAGATTAAGCGTGGCTATAAAAGGGAGTCGGGGTTGTGGCGTCTAAGCCCATGCTCCAGGGAAAGATTAGAGCTGAGGGATTGCAGGTCATCCAGGGTTCTGGTATATGCCATGGCACTATCCGATAGGATAATATCCTCCTCCAAACTGATTCATAAAAGGTTGTATGGGCACTATACCCACAAAAGCATCATAATGAGGGTTATATACATTGGCCCCATTCGAAGGGGCTTTCGGCTGGGGGTTTCCCATAGTGTAAAACTGACTCCCTCCAGATGGAACTCCGGAGGATAGAGGGGGATTCACCATAATAAATGTGTTTGTTGGAATCAACATGGAGGAATAGGGGATAAAAGATGGAATATAGGAAGTGACATGTCCGTCCGATTGAGCACTTCATCCGGGAGCATTGAGACTAGTATTAGGCTTGGAATAAAGAGGAGGCCAATCTCCAATTGTAGGATTCGTTTGGGGAATATGGCCTTCACCAAATGAGAGAGGATAATATGGAGGATCCATGCTCCTAGGTCCAAAACTAGGATTCACATTAGCCACTAGAATGAAAGATGAGAGTTGCAACGTCATGTTGGACATACCAAAAGAAAATGGATTAGAGACTGATGGTATTGACTGAGAATTGTGACCTAGCGTACCAAAAAGATATATGAAAGGGTTCGTTCCTATGGGTCTAGTAGAACCCACAGGTTGGATCTCTGGCACCCCAACCGTCAAGGCGGGGATCTCTGACACCCCAACCGTCGAGTCTGAAGGAGTCGAAGGGATCTCACTAATCACAGAAGATATAGGAATTGAGGGACTCCCTGTGACGTTTGGGTTTGACTCAGTACTCATAACTAGATGGTAACAAGTCTGGGAGGTGGAGATATATGTACCATGTTTATTAACTTTACACCTTTAAGAAGGAAACTTCAGTAAAGACTCAAGATGCGATGGTAACTTCAACAAACGACAAGACCTGCGAGGAGGTTGGAATTTCTCCACGATGACTGAAGACTCGAGATATAAAACCAAATCCTAGGGCCAACTAATAATCAGAGAGCACACCAAAATAAAGAAGAAAGGCCAATGCACACAAACATGATATAGTGGCTGAAAAGGGGCCTCCCTCCCTAGAGTAGGTATGTCTCACCCAAGAGAAGCCTGAGAATTCCTTCAAAATATTGGAGGTATCATAATCAGTTGTAAGGGCCCTCGTGGGCTTAACATCGCATTCGGTCAGATCCCCCCGGAGAGGTAATCCTCCATAAAGGATGTGTGTTATCTGACCCTTATCTGACTCAGGGTACCTGCAGAATAACCCATGCAAGTAACTTATGTGGTTACCTATGTTAATAAACTAGAGTCACCACAATATAACCAATGCGCAGATGAATAGTCGTAAGTTCGATCCACCGTATTGGCAGGGTAACAAAGGCTGGAATATTGAAAGCACCGCCTCTCACGGAGGTAAAGGTACTAGCAAGACCCCCAAATACGAATAGAACCCTAGAAACATCTCTGACGCTAAAAAGGTATTAGAGGGATATCTCTGCAACCAACTTCACGTGACCTCGTTCTTAACTCCGGTGTGAGTAGAGCCTCTTGGCATCATTAATTACGCAATGGGTTTCACCACTCCCTGGTCAGACACATATGTTTAGTTTAATAGCCTTGGAGAATTTTACTCACAAAATCATATTCCAAGGCCCTATGTCCTATACTTGTTTGTGTACCCTAAAAAATAAAATTGTTTCTAATCAATTTTAATTAATGAGCGCTAATTTTAATGGCTTCTTCTTACTCAAGAGGTGCAGTCATGAAATTGATAGTATTACGACTCAACGTATAAAAAGAAACAAATATAAAAACACTGCTAAGCACTAGTCTTGAATTTCAAAGAGATGGTATGCTTCTAAATGAAAATTTTCCAATGCAATCTCTACAATTTCAATGAAATCCAATCTCTCCAAATGTGTCAAAATTAATGCAAAGTAATCAAAAGAGAAAATTCCATAATGCAAAATCAGAAAATGTTTTTGTATTTTTGATATAAAAAGAAATAAAAAAAATGCAAGGACTGAATAGAAACTTCACAGGCAGACCCCACCGCAAGCAAAAAGAGACAAGCTAAGAAGGATACCAAGAAGCAAACAATCAGACCAATGAGCAAGGACAACCAATGAAAAAAATGATAAGATAGAATACCGCCCAAAAATTCAACAATAAGAAGGCTTCCGATCACTCTGTAAGTACTTAACAATCAAGATAGAGACCCAAGAAAACTCAACAACCAACCAAACTCACCCAACAAACACCAAACACAAACAACAAGACTAAATATCTGATGTACGCAATTGTTTCAACAAAACTCATGTATATACACACCATAAAGGAGGACAACTCACGTATATACACGTATGTCAAGGAAAAAACCGCATATACCTAGTAAAACACTACTAGGGCAAGGGTTAAGCCAAGAAACTCGGATGCAAGGTAAAAAATCATCTATCAAGCAACAAGCGACAAGGAAACTCAGACTAATAGAGATAAAATCAAGGAGAAAAACACTCCAAACCCCCAAAAAGAAGATCACTCCCTAGTATGGTCACCAATTATGTTACGAGGAAAATATCTCTATGGCATGGGGTAAACCACAACAGACGGAATGACACGCATAAATCAACGATAATCCCAAGTATTCTATATAAATGAAATGCTAACAAGACAAGGCCAAGAGCCTACATCGTTCAAATGTTCGATGAAAACCATCGTTTAGCATGCAACCCAAAGCTTTATACCTGCAACTTGTCCTCAACAACCAAGATACACAAGCATAGGGTGATAATATATAATGTTAGCATATATATTAGCATAATCCATTAACATACATGACAAATACGTCCATGGAATAATAATTCAAATATTTGCAATATATTAATTGGAAAAGAAAAGAGTATTTCTATTAAAATAATCAACATAAGTACATAGGTGACAAACTTCTGTAACGACACATATCGGAACCAAGAAATTAAATCCCTCTAGCTTGGCCTCCACCACTTCAATCCCCCACCAAAGGCAAGCTCATATAAAGGAGTCAATGAGGTTCTCCATTACAAAGAAGGAAGATCTTAGCGGCTAAACAAGGAGTTCACACCTTCAAGGACAAAGGGATGCATGCTCAATATGAAGTGAAATTTCTCCAGAGTGTATTTACTCTCAAAGTTGAATTGTTGAATCTCCTTAAAGGCTTGGATATGGCTCAATTTATAGCCTTCAAGTGGAATTGAAGGGTCGAGTTGGAGCATTTCTAGTATATGGAAGGTTAAGGATCATGGATCTGGTGACATGGCATGGAAACCCAACATAATTTTTAATTTTGAGCACCAAACCTAATGTACGCGGACTGTAGTGGAGCAACCTATGTATAATCTTGTTGTATAACTGGTAGGGAAAGTATACGTGGAAAAATGCGTTTTTTTGGCTCTGGAAGGTGCAAAAGGGGACTTCAAGTCTACATAGGGAAATGGAAATTCCATTCAAGCAAGTTGCATGGGGTGAGACAAAATTTGTTGCAATAGGGATATGGTCACAGATCTTCCAAAGTTCAATATTGAGAAACATGGTGTATGTAGAGAGGGTGTATGCTTGGAATGCCTGCCAAGGATACTTTCCCAAGTAGCGAGGATATGTCTATGAGGATTCTAGACCTCTAGTACATTTGAATGTTTGTGGACCAATGTTAGTAGCATCAATAAAAATAATAATGTGTTATGTTTTATTTATTGATGATTTCTCTCTCAAGACTTGGATCTACTTCATAAATACCAAGGATGAGGTTTCTAATCGGTTTTAGAAGTTCAACTCTCCAGTTGAAAATGAGACATGAAGAAGATAAAAAAATTCAAGGGATAGTATACCTCCAAGGAGTTCAAGGGTTTTTACAAGGAGGCGACAATTAAGAGGGAGTGGGCAATTCCATACAACCCATAGCAGATGGGGTTGTAGAGTAGAGGAATCAATCCATTGTAGGGGCTGCTAAGGCCTTGATACATGACTAGGTCTTGCTAATGTTTCTTTGGTAAGAGGCATGTAACAGAACAATCTACATCCAAAACCAATTTCCTCACGAGATCTTGGAGGACAAGACACTAGAAAAGGAATTCACTGGTGTGAATCCAGAGGCGAGTCATTTTCACATATTTGGTTGTCCATTTTATATCCATGTATCATTAGAGAAGAGGACCAAGTTGGAGCCCTCCAACATGAAAGATTTATTTGTGGGTTACAATGAGATTTCAAAGGCTTACATGGTTTACATTCCAGAGCAGAGGAATATAGTAGTAAGCATGGATGTAAAGTTTGAGGAAGAATTTGCATCAAGGAAGTATCATGAGCCTATTCCAATGACAAAGGATGAGGAGCATGAAGCTTCAAAGGTTGAGCTAGGGTTACCGATGATTTCCATGGTAGTACAACAACCTTCGGGTGAAGAGGGGGAGACAATAGCCCCTTCCACTTCTGTAAGGAGATCTCGATGGTTCACTTAAATGTTGAGGGATTCTCAAGGGCATGTCGAAACTCCTAGGAGCACATTTAGAGAGAGCATACCTCCAAATAAGTTTCTAGAATATATGGCATTGATGAGAAACATTCTTAATTCTAATCCTTCCAATTTTCAAGAGACAACAGACTAGAAAGTATAGCGAGATGCCATGGTGGAGGAGTAAACCTCCATCATGAAGAATGATTTTTGGAACATAATGCGAAGAGCAAGGGGAAGTTAGTTGTGAGTTATATGTGACTCTACAAGATCAATCTTGTTGCAAATGGTAGCATTGAGAAGTTCAAAGGGAGGTTTGTAGTGAGAGGGTTCTCCCATAGAGAGGGAGTGGACCACAAGGAGACATCTTCTCCAATCACCAAGTATACTTCCATTAGAGAAATCATGTCATTTGTTTTATTTATGGGATGGAGGATACATCAAATGGATGTGAAGACAACTTTGCTTAATGGGATCATTGAGGAAGAAGTGTACATAGAGCAACCCGTTGGTTGTGGATCCTAATTATCTTCCCAATTCAGAGGTTTGTTTTAGTCATGCTTGGACCCTATTCTCTAACAGAGGGGTGTTGGGGGGATTTTCCCCCACAACTGTCACCAAGGGGGCAATGGAAATTTTTGTAGCCCCTTCCCTGGCAGAGGATTCAGGGGCAGTGCCCACAAATAAAAATATTGAGAAAAAATTTCTTTTAAAATATTGTAATTTCGTAGTCAATCTAGACCATTCATTATAAGGTCGCAGATCTGATGGTATAATTTATTTTAGGGATTTTTCCCCTAGAAGGAAACCCTCTTTTATGAGAGAATTGTATTGCAGCTGTGTATGCATGATTATTGTATTATGAGAGAGGAGACTATGAGAGGAAGTTACATCAATTGAGCTATAGGTTGTATCCCTTCATTTTGTTGAATAATAAAAATGAAGGACCTCACAATTTCTCTAGTGGACATGGCCCACACTGGATGAACCACGCATATCTGTGTATCTATTGTATTGTGTATCTTCTGTGTTTTATTTACGCATTTGTTTTATTTTATTTCTCTATGATGTTGTTTTTCTAGCAACTGGTATCAGAGCGAAAGGTAACTCACTGGAAAAAATGGTTCTTGGTTTGAGTGGGAGCAATGGCGGAAGATGGAAATTTTAGGGTCAAGAAATTTAACGACCAAAACTACCATTTATGGAAGATGCATATGGAAGAATATTTATATCATAAGGCTCTATCCTACCATTGGGAGGAATAACAAAGAATTCGACGACCATGAAGGACGAAGAATGGGAGGTTATTGACAGAAAGACAACGAGAATGATACGACTGATCATGGCAACGCCATTGGATTTCAATATTTCAAAAGAAAAGACAATGAAGGAACTGATGGATGCATTGGCGCCCAATAAGGTATTTCTAATGTGGTGATTATTTAATATGAAGATGTCAGAAGGTGGGTCTGTTGCAGATCATTTAAATGAATTTAATATGGTTACTAATTAGCTAAGTTCTGTAAAAGTGGACTTTGATGATGAGGTCATGGCTCTTCTAATCTTGTGCTCATTTCCAGAAAGCTGGAATGACTTGGTCAATGCTGTAAGTAACTCTGTCTCTGGTTCAAACACTCTAAAATTTGATGATGTTGTTGGTGTTATCCTTAGTGAGGAAATGCGACAAAAAAGAAAAAGTGAGACATCCGGTAATGCGTTAAACATAGAGAACAAGGGAAGACAAAAAGATAGAGGAAAGGGCTTAGGGAATTGCGGGAATTCTAGGAAGGACAGATCCAAATCCAGACTAGGAAAAATAGAGTGTTGGAATTGTGGAAAGAAAATACATCTAAAGAAAGACTATAGAGCTCCAAAAAAACAAAGAGATGGACACCAGGAGAAAAATCAGGAAGCAAATGTAACAGGTGATGTGTTACAAAATGCTTTGATTCTTTTTGTAGATAATATTTCTGAGTCTTGGGTAGTAGATTTAGGGGCTTCATTTCATGCCACACTCCATAGGAAACCTTTTCTAGATTATGTTCAAGGTGATTTTGGACATGTTCATTTGGGTGATGATGCACCATGCAAAATTGTTGGAATGAAAAATGTACATATAAAACAAAAGAATGGAAACCAATGGTTGTTGAAAGAGGTAAGACATATTCTAGATCTAAGGAAAAATCTAATTTCAACAGGGAAGTTGGCAAGTGAACGCTATATATCCATATTTACAGATAAGACGTGGAAGGTCACCAAATGATTACTGGTGATAGAAAAAGGAAATAAGGTAGATACATTGTATTTATGTACTGGTAATATTGATTCTTCTATCTCTTTAGCTTCTACAGGAGTGGATACAACTCTTTGGCATCATAGGTTTGGACACATGAGTGAGAAGGGGATGCAGATACTTCACAAAAGAAATTTGTTTCCAGATATTAAACAAATTGATTTGGATTTCTGTGAACACTGTGTTTATGGAAAACAAAAGAGAATTAGATTTATCAGAGTTGGAAAAGAAAAGAATAATGAAAGGTTAGAGCTTGTGCATACATATGTATGGGGACCAACTCAGGTATCATCTCTTGGTGGCTCTCGTTATTATGTTATTTTTATTGATGATGCAACTAAGAAAACTTGGATTTATTGCATTTGACAAAAATATGATGTTTTGACACTTTTAAGAAATTGAAAGCTTTAGTTGAGAATGAGACAAGAAAAAGGTTGAAGTGTCTCAGATCAAACAATAGAGGTGAATATTGCAGCAATGAGTTTGATGATCACTATTCATACCATGAAATTCATAGAGAGAAGATAGTTCCAGGAACACCACAAGAAAATGGTGTATTAGAAAGGATGAATAGGACAATCATGGAGCATTCAAGGTGCATGAGATTGCATGCAGGGTTTCCCTTACAGTTTTGAGAAAATGTTGTAGATACTATTGTTTACTTGATAAACAAAGGATCTTCAAGTTCTTTGAATGGTGTCATTCCAAAGGAGTTGTGAAAAAGTAAAAAGGTAAACTATTCATTTTTGAAGACTTTTGGTTGTGAATCATTTGTCCATGTTGATAAAAAGAATAGAACAAAGCTTGAGATAAAATCCAAGAAATGTATCTTTATTGGATACAATGTTAATGATTTTGGTTATCGCTTATGGGATTATGAAAATAACAAAGTCATTAGGAGTAGAGATGTCATATTCAATGATAATGTCATGTAAAAAGATCAGTTGCAGAGAAATAAACAAGACAAATAAAAACCAGAATACACAATGCTTGATGAGATCACTGAAAAAAAAAATCCAAAGGCACCAGAAAATCAAAATGTACAACAACAATAGCAACATGTACCTCAAACTCCTGCAAATTTTGTTAGAAGATATACCAGGTTAAGTATACCCCTTGAACGATACTCTCATTCATTGTATTATTTATTGTTGATTGATTCTGGTGAACCAGAATGTTATGAAGAGGCAATGCAAGTAGACACTAAAAAGAAGTGGGAGAAAGGCATGAAAGAGGAAATTGATTCCTTGGTAAATAACCAGACTTGGGACTTGGTTCAGTTACCTGCAGGAAAAAGAGCATTGTAGAATAAATGAGTTTACAGGTTGAAGGAAGAAGATGAAGGAAAAAAACGACACAAGGCTAGACTTGTTGTAAAGGGGTTTGCACTAAAGAAAGGTATATATTTTGATGAAATATTTTCTCCTATTGTTAATATGAATTCAATTATGACTACTTTAAGTCTTGTGGAAATAGAATATTTGCATTTTGAACAATTAGATGTAAAAATAACTTTTTTCCATGGGGATTTGGAGGAAGATATTTATATGCAGCAGTCACATGAGTATAAACTCGAAGGGAATGAGAATTTGGTATGCAGGTTGAAGAAGAGCTTGTATGGCCTAAAGCAAGCTCCAAGACAATGATATTTGAAGTTTGATAGGTTTATGACAGAATAAAGTTATAGTAGATGTCATTCTAATCACTGTGTTTATTTTAAAAGGCTGGAAAATGAAAACTATATTATCTTTCTATTGTATGTAGATGACATGCTTGTTGCAGGGTTTAATATGCAAGATATAAATGTGCTCAAGAAGAAATTAGTTAATTCATTTGTGATGAAGGATTTAGGTGCTATAAAGAAAATCCTTGGTATGAGAATAACAAGAGACAGGAAAAATCACAAATTGACATTGTCTCAGGGTGAGGACATAGAGAAGGTGTTGGGATAGGTTTAAAATGCAGAATGTAAAACCAATTAGTACACTTTTGGCCAACCATTTCAAATTAACTAAGGAAATGTGTCCCAAGACACAAGAGGAGATATAATACATGTCCAGGGTCCCTTATTCATCAATAGTTGGTAGCTTGATGTATGCGATGGTTTGCACAAGAACATATATTGCACATGTAGTGGGAGTTGTGAGCATGTATATGAACAATCCAGGTAAAAAATATTAGGAGATAGTAAAGTGGATTCTCAGGTATTTGAGAGGTACTTCTACTCATGCATTATGTTTTGGAGGTTCAAACATTGTTCTACAGCGATATGTTGATTCAGATATGGGAGGTGATAAAGATAGCAGAAAGAACACCACAATGTATGTCTTTATTGTAGGTGGAACAACAATAAGTTGGATTTCAAAACTACAAAAGGTTGTTGCACTTTCAACAACAGAAGCAGAGTATGTTGTTGCTACAAAGGCTAGTAAAGAAATGATTTGGTTACAAAAGTTTATGGAGGAATTGAGAAAGTAGCAAGAGAATAACAGATTGTACTGTGACAGTGAGAACGTCATTCATCTTGCAAAGAACTCAACCTTCCACTCAAACACGAAGCATATACATCTCAAGTACCATTTCATATGATCCGTCTTAGAAGATGGACATTTGAAGTTGAAAAAAATACATACTAGCTAGAAGCTTGCAAACATGTTAACAAAGGGAGTAACCAAAGAGAAACTAAGTTCCTGCCCAGTTTCAGTTGGTCTTCAAGCATGAAGGTGAAGATGAAAAATTTGCCAGGTCCAAGGTGGAATATAGTCCATCAAGTACAACAACAGTGGAGTTGTTGTGATCAGTCTCCAATTGGGAGATTGTTGATTGTGGAGCCTGATTATCTTCTTGATTCAAAGGTTTGTTTCAGCTTGCTTGGACCCCATTCCCTAACAGGGGGGTCCAGGGGGAGCGACAATAATTTTTGTAACCCCCCCTGGTGGGGGATTCAAGGGCAACGCCCCCGAAGCAAAATACAAGGAAAAATTGCCTTGTAAAATATTGTAATTTTGTAGTCAATCTGTACCGTTCATTATAAGGTTTCAGATCTAACGATAAAATTTGTTTTAGGGATTTTTTCCCTAGAAGACAACCCTCTTTTATGAGGGAATTGTATTGCGACTGTATATGTATGTGATTATTGTATTTTGAGAGAGGAGATTGTCAGAGGAAGAAGAGGAAGTCACAACGATTGAGCTATAGATTGCATCTCTTCATTTTGTTAGATAATAAAAAGGAAGGACCTGACAATTTTTCTGGTGGATGTAGCCCACACTGGATGAACCACGTATATCTGTGTCTCTATTGTATTGTGTATCTTCTGTGTTTTATTTCCGCATTTGTTTTATTTTATTGTTCCGCGATCCTGTTTTTCTAACACAACCTTAGGGATTTGAATGGGAAGGAGTCTCATGTTTGGTTTGAGGTGAACACATTGAGTCGATTCATGATGGAACCAAGGCAAGAGCATTGGGTAACAACAAAACATGTGCCTATGTAATTGAGGAGCACAATTAAGTATGGTCTAAGATATCTTGGAGATGGTGAAGTGAAGTTGCAGGGATATCCAGGCTCAAATTGGGTAGGTAATGTAGCAAACAAGGAGAGCACCTCAAGGCTATGCTTTAGCTTAGGATCAACGGTGGTATCATAGATCAACAAGAAGAAAAATTTCGTGGCACTTAGACAAAAAACAAAGATCACTTCATATGAAGAAAAATTAAGACGAGAGCAATGAAGCTCCAATATATTCCCACATATCAACATGTAGCTAATATTATGACCAAGTCCTTGGATAAAAGGAAGTTTGAGGCATTTAGTGACATACTTGGAATGGTACAGAATTCATTCCTCGCTAAGAGGGAGTGTTGATAAATATAGCCACTTCTGTACAACGTGCAAGAAGTAGTTTGAGATATTTCTATTTTCGAAAATCAATTCTATTTTATAATTCACTTTTGTAAAAAAGTGAAAAGTATTACATTTAGTAGGACTAAAGTCATGTCATGCTAATATGACTTAGAGTAAGACTAAACTCATCTCATGCATGCATGACTTAGAGTAGGAGTAAACTCAAAAATAGATTAGGGTTTTGGTCTTAGCTAAAAGTATAAAGACAAATCAAGATAAAGAGTTCAAGAACACACAAACAATTGAACAAGTTAAGTGACCACGAGAGAGAGCATGGATTCAAGTAGAGATAAATCTGAATAGCAAAGAGTTTCGTACATGTAGTTGTACAATTCCATAGTCATATGGAATTCTATACAGTGATTCAAACATATCTGTACAATCGGTCGTACAATCCATATAGCCAAGCCGAACTTCTCAAGCAAGTCGTTTTACTCAGTTTAGGGTGACTTTGGTAATTGTGTAAAGACTGTTTTTTTTGCAGCTTGTGAAGTTTTTCTTGTAAATTCTTGAAAAAATAAAACATTGATTTTCAAGGAGTAATTACTTGTGTGTGAAATTTATTTTAGACTTCCTCTATTTGATTTTCATCTCTGTGATTGATGTTATGCTCTAAAATTTAATGTCAACATTAATTAAATTCAACAATTTACTTATTTAATTGAAATTATAAGAATATCAATCATCTAGGTTTAAAATTTTTACATAACTTACCAACAATCGACCATATTTCTGCACTATGTCTTCTTTGTAATGGAAAATTATGTCAATGTTGAAATGTTGTTAACTGAACTATTTGGTAATTCAATTTTCATCGTAAATCTATCTCCTCTTTGTAATGGAAGATTATGTCAATGCTGAAATTTTGTTAACTGAACTATTTGGTATTATTCAATTTTCATCGTCAATAATAAGTTAATAAGTGCGTTGTATTCCAAATTTAGATTGTGTATACCTTATTAACAAAGCTTAAACTTCATGGGCAATCGATATCCGTAGGCTCTAAAGAAGAAAATTTAAACATTAAAAATGTGACAAAGTTTAGAAAAAAAACTACTCATTCTACACAAATAATTCTCTTGTTTAAGCTTTTCAATGCCCCTTTATTTGTTTAAGCTTTTCAATGCCCCTTTATTTGGGTAAAGAAAAAGTGCAATTGAAACTACACATGTAATTCAAATATAAGAAAGCTGGGGAAAGAGAGATTAATCTAGACTGACACACTTCATCTAGTATACAATATATTGAAC
>SNQJ01S0245782.1:0-13173 GCA_010110895.2 Picea sitchensis | reverse complement strand
GTTGGGAGGAGGTTTCCATGGATTTCATCACAGGGTTACCAAATTCTGAAGGAAAGAGTGTCATCATGGTGATTGTTGATAGACTGACCAAGTACGCACACTTTTGTGCACTCTCACATCCCTTCAAAGCTAGTATAGTTGCCACTGCATTTACGGAGACAGTTCAAAAGCGACATGGTAGCCCAAAGAATAATGTAAGTGACAGAGATCCCATATTCACTGGACATTTTGGGACATAATTGTTTTCTTGTTTGGGTACTCAATTGGCTCATAGCTCATCCTATCATCCTCAATCTGATGGACAAACTGAGATATTGAACAAATGTCTGGAAGGCTACCTTCGTTGCCTTGTCTCTGATAAACAAACACAATGGTTCAAATGGTTACCCTTGGCAGAATGGTGGTATAACACGTCCTTTCATACTGCAAAAAAAATGACACCATTTATGGCACTCTATGGATACCACCCTCCTTCCATCACTTCTTCTCTAAAATAAAAATCTAAGGTTCAAGTAGTGGAAGATCACATCGAGCATCAACAACAAGTTCTTCAAATCTTAAAGGACAACCTGACCATGGCACAAAATTGCATGAAACAACAAGAAGATCAACATTGTAGTGAAAGAAGTTTTGAAGTAGGGGATTGGGTGTTTTTAAGACTACAACCTACCTTCGCTGCCTTGTCTCCGATAAACAAACACAATGGTTCAAATGGTTACCCTATGTAATGGTGGTATAACACGCCCTTTCATATCAGCAAAAAAATGACACCATTTTATGGCACCTCTATGGATACCACCCTCCTTCCATCACTTCTTCTCTAAAATAAAAAATCTAAGGTTCAAGTAGTGGAAGATCACATCGAAAGCATCAAATAAGTTCTTCAAATCTTAAAGGACAACTAATTCATGGCACAAAATTGCATGAAACAACAAGAAGATCAACATCAGAGGAAAGAAGTTTTGAAGTAGGATTGGGTGTTTTTAAGACGAACCATACAAACAAATGTCCCTCAAGCAAGCCGAAAAGGATAATAAATTATCACCAAAGTACTATGGTCCTTTATAAGGTGTTTCAAAAGATTGGTACTATGGCATACAAATTGAGTTGCCTACATCTTCAATGGTAGAAAGTACACCTAGTTTTCTATGTTTCATTCTTAAAGAAGGTTATAGGTGACAAGATCCCAGCTCAAACTATATTTAACTTGATGAGGAAGGAAAATCATATTGATACCTACCATCATTGACACAAGAGTTCACCCATCCTGAGGAATAGATCCATTTCAAAGTATCTCATTAAATGGAGTGGCAAAACCACCTACTAAAGATTCCACTTGGAAAGATATACTACAAGCATCTTAGTTACTCAAGTGCTATGGACAACACTTGTCTCAAGGGAGGGGCATTTTAATCCCTAATATTGTCTCATTATCCCCTTAATTGGGGCATATTACATTAGTAATGCTATTTTATTTATGCCATATTTATTCCATTAGTTGTAATTATACCTCCTAGTCTCCTAAGGTACCAAGGAGACATTTTCATTTGGAATCATCTTGAATTGTACATTTAAGTGGGCATATGGAGGTTTCTAAGAGGCTTATTATCTTAATTTATCTCTTTTCAAGGCTGGAGTACCTATTCTCAGGTTTTTCTATGCTATATTGATATTCTCTGGGTTCTTACCAATAATTCTACCAAAGCTTTGAGTATCTTGAAGTTGTTGCTCTAACGATGAAGTCCTCATCTCCAACCAAAGGAGTTGATGCTTCTTGAAGATGAATATCGTATTATACTTGTATATCATCATATGATCTTGATATGTAGATTTGTTGTGTATTTCTCATGGGTTGAACTTTTATATGGACGCTATATTTTGTCTTGTAGTCGTATGTGACATGGATCAACAATGTACTTGATTGGAATCCATGTTTAGTTCATCCCTAGTATGGTAGTTGTGTTATAGCAAGATTTTCCTCACCCCATGCAATCTTTAGAAAGCAGTATATTTTTTATATAAATATACTTGAGATCAGAAGTTGATTTATGTAGTCATTTACATCTTTTGTGGTTCACCATAGCCATAGACAAATTTTCCTCGTAATGTTATTCCTAATTGCAGAGATTATTATTATTTTTGCAAATAGCACACTCATGAACACTCAGCTCGGGCTCACTCGACTCATTGCTTTCCATTGTATAAAGATATATTAGGTTTTATTTTACCACGCCTGTTCTTCTAACCTCACACGCTAGGGCATCTCATATAGTCCAAAAATTTTACCTACACAAGACATTGGTCTTCCACTTATAAACTTTTCAAAATATTGGTGAGTCTTCCTCTTAAAAAACAACTTTTTGGATAATGTGTGCGCTTTGTTGTACAAGTATCTCATGGCAAAATAATACGTGTTGCACATGCTGTTATCCTGAATGTACATACACGAACTGCATGCTATTTGGCCTATTTTTACCTTCAAAAGTTGCAAAAATATAAAATTTTGCAAGGAATTCATGGATTTACGCCATGCTGGATTTCTTAAACCATTTTACCCCTTGTATCCCATACCCAAACTTAATAACCATATTTTCTCATATAAAATATATCTTGGGTGTCATTTGATAAGAAAAGCAAGAGAATAAGAAAACTATGCCAAAATCCCTCCCCTTATTAGCCCAAGTTTTGCATCCCTTTTTGAGTTTTGGCCTCAACATTCCACTCCAACCCTTTCTCCTTATACAACCATTTCCTTTTTCCCAAGTGATAAGTTGCTGTGAGAAGCTATTGTGGGATTGATGCACTTGGAATCATGATAGAGGATCCCGGACCTGGTTCGTGGAGCGATTGTCGACAAAGGTTGTAATTCTTTTGATCTTAATATTGAATAAAAGTGTTCACCTGTCCCAAACACAAGTGTCTATATAGTTTTTTTGATTTCACGATGCATGTCTATATCTAAACTTTGAAAGTGATAAGTAGATATTGCATGCGCTTGTAGTATTGTTTTCCTAAGTTTTGCAGGTCATATTTAGGAGGATACCCGCAATATAGGAATCTACAAAGGAGAAATAGGTCTACACCAACCACAAAGACTAAAGGTGCACCCATTGAACCTCTTTACTCTCTCTCATCATTTCATTTAGATATTTTTGGGGCAGATTAAGAGTAGAATTTTCTTTTAAGGGTAGTCAACACTCTGCCTGTACCCAGACCCAGTATAAGGGGATATTCCCCATAGCACCTGCAACATGCCATATTGAAATATCATCTACATTTGAACATTAGGTCATATCAAAGGAGATTCAAATGGCTAGTATCTGCATGGTGCATGCCAAGGAAGGGTTGAGATTGTTTGTAAGCTTCAAAATGAATTGTACACGAGTTTTATGGACTTGCCAGACCATCTTCTAATTCACCTACATGATAAAGTTGAATTAGATGGGGTTCTACTCCATGTTGTTGGATGTTATTCTTAGAGAGGGTACATTAAAAAATTCAGCGGGCTCAGTTTGTTTGACAAAGGGAAAAAATTAGAGGGCTCTCTACAACGGTAGGGTACATAGTATACAAGTCATTCTATTATTTACATTGTTCTTTCCCTCATTCTGACACCAAGTCTAAATGTCAATGTACAAATCGAGGTGAATTGAGATTATTTTGATTGCTCTATGTTAATTAGATACTATTGCATTAAAGTGTGGAGTAAGGTTTCATTGAGTTCCAAATAAGTTTTATTGTCAACGATAACCAAATTAAAATGTTGTAATTAAATAAAATAAAAATAATGATGCATTATGTTTTTGGTAATAAATGATGGTTGACAGCAGGTTAAATTTTAATAGGAAGTAGTATATCATCTCATATATGGGATTAAAGTTGGTTATTAGTGAAAATCATATTATCTCATTGGACGTAGCTTTGGCCATGACCAAAAGACATATTAAATGTTTTTTATTAAATGGCTAAGAACTGGTCTTCCTAAATTATATGATCTCATTGGAGGTAGCTTTAGCCATGGCTACAAGGGATATCAAATGGTCTTTTGGTTTTGGAGTAATAACTAAAACTACTTCGAAATGGATAAGAATTGATCTTCATAAAAGTAAGAAAATAGTTTAACGACCCAAGACCTAAAGGTATATGACAATAGATAAAGTCTACCCATTCAAGACCCCCAACACATCATTTTATGTGGCATAGTTCTTTCCTTGAATAATGATGATTGTCCTCACTATCCGTTGAACAAAACCACTAAAATATGGTTAGTGTTGCCACCTTCTCAATGCACCTTCTAAAGTCTGAGTTGAATGATGACAAAAACACTAACATATATTGATTGGATTGGACCAATCATTGAAATAACTATGAGTGAAGCATGAAACCAATAAATATAAATCGCATAGAATGAAGTGAGGTACAAGTGACTATCCTCCCTGTAAACTCGTCTAGCATGAAAGATAGACATGCATAATCAAAGCAATGGTTTAGCATGTACCACATGTTAGCTATCAAGTATGTCAAAACTATGTTGTAAAATTAAGTAAACATGTTTCAAAGTTACTAGCATATACATAAATTTTATATCAAGTTTCATGCTGTTCCAAAGAAATAAGTAAATTATGTATGTCAACACCATGTTGTAAAATTAAGTAAACATGGCAATGCTAGTACAAGTGTGGTTGTAAACACTGACAAATAGAATGTTATGATCATTAAATTCAACAAGATCACCAATGACAATTTTGTATATGACAACAATAATTTAGAGGAAGTGTCTTAGTATAAGTATCTTGGAATTGATATTCATCACAAGCTCAATGGGAGCTACAACATTAAGAAAAGGATAAATATACGGTGGCAATTTTATTATGGGCTTGAAAATAATTGTAAATTAGTAGAACTTTGGCTATGTGATAAGAAAAATCTCATCTTTGAGAGTATTTTCACTCGTGTTATCTTACATGCATGTGAAGTTTGGGGATGCAAAGGTTCTTGTGAATCCTCAAGAAAGATAGAGAAAATCCAAAATATTTTATAACTTATAATCTTAAAATTAAGGGCACACCCTATCCTATCCTCATCATCAAAGTTTAGCCTTGGGTTCCCCCATTGAGAGCATAATCATGATTAGGTACTTAATGTACAGAACAAGATGACCAACATGAATAATAAGAGACTCACCAAAATTGCTTCACTCTACCCAAAATCACCAACGAATCAAGTGGGGATGGTATAATGATGTCAAATCTTGTTAAATCATTGGGGACTAAAAGAAGAAGTTATTCTACAAAATAAGAACTAAAACATTGATAAAATAAGAACTAATTCTCATGAGGTGCATAGTGAAATCGGGCATTGGAAATCTCAAAACACCATGGCAAGAAAGAGTCTCACACTGAGTTTCTCCAAGAATTCCCTACTTATACCCATATCAGATCCCAATTTCAAAACATTTGTCACAATATCCACCTTCCTAACCTTCTAATTCATCAAACTTAATATTTTTTCAAGCATCCAAATAACATTTTAAAGAAATCCAAGTAATCTCTTTACTTTGTTAAGGTAGCATAAACCAATTTTGGTCTTACTGGACGTTAATCATTAATATCATCATTGTTGGAGTTACTTTACACACACACCTAAGATTTATTTTTCCTAAGGTTTTTATTTTTTTATTAGTCATAATTAGTCATTATCCAAGATCCTATATTTTAGGAGAGAATATTCCACCTCGAAAATATTCTCTTTCTCACCACACTTCAGCTTGACTAGTTGAGTTGAGTTTAATCTTGTATCAGATCATCACCATGAAACATTGGGATCATCACCATGCTAATTCGACTTTGCCTTCCATTATCACCAAAGTGGTGCATTAGCCTTGATTCCTTGAGTTAACTCTCACTACTTTCTCTGCTCAGCCAAGAATCAAGACTAGCTTGACTAACTAACTCATCCAGGGTGGCGCTCACTCTCGTAACTGTTTAAGAGACTAGAATAGGTGGCACACCTCAGAACTCCAAGCAGTGTGTGTTCAGGATCACCTAGGATCACCACTATATTAATTTGTTCAATTTCAAGTCAAACTCATTGAGTTATGAGTATATCATGTGTAAATTATTCATTATTCACAACGCATTAATGAGAATTATTTCCATTCTTCTCTCCTTTTCTTTCTTTTCAAATTTCCTAAAAATGTGTATCATTGTTTAGATAAATCTATTATGTGCAGGTCAACACATTTACATGGTATTAGAGCCGATGGATCGCTAAGCAAAAGCTACACCAAAATATTTTGCGAGTACAAAAGATTGAAGATACCGGAGATGGAATTCCAAAAGAATTCATTCTTACACCTACAACTATTTTGCATTGAAGGAGAAATAGCCATAAATATCTGATCTAGAGGGTTGTATAGGTTAACCATGAATACATATACAGAGCTTCCGATATCATCCATAGAAAATCCAAGTAATTTAAATCGCATGGATGAGGCACTCTAACAATTTGCGTGCGATATTTCTCCCGATCTCCTTTTCATATATCTTCGTAAGACTCTTAATGAAGCCTCCTGACCATATTGAAGGGATTTTGGAAAATAGGATGATATGAGGGGACACATGCCGAGGTGGAGCTGCTCACATTGGATCCAAAAGCTCGAATATCCAAGATTTCTTTACAAAATTCAAGGATTTACCATCTCAACTCAAAGCTAAGTGGGGTTGATAAATGTAAGGAGGAGAAACAAATGGGTTTCACCATTCTCTCCAAGCTTGGAACAGAATTCTCTGTATTCGTATCCAAATTCCAGACGGCCATATCGCTCTCCTCGAGCTACTCCTGGAAGATGCCTTCTTGAGGACTTTATCAAATCCCCTCGACACAAGAGAAAACCAAGCTCATCATCAACATGGTGCAATCAAAGGCTCAAGAGCGCATGCACTTTACAGCAGGATGGAAGCCACAAATATCAGGAAATATAAGGATAAATATAAGCGTAAATCTCATGCACATACGAAGAAGGAAGGGTACACAAAACCTTTCACCGATGCCTCCAGATCCAAAGGAGAAAAAGGAAAAAATGAGAGAAATGTACATCATACAAAGGATTCCATTTGGAATATTCATGCATGCAAAAACAAATAGATATGATGTCTCAGATACTTCATCAAACCAACCTTGGAGAACGATCCCCTCGAGGGTGTAAAGAAGAAGAATCCGTGGCGATCTGAATTCCATGAAAGGCAATTATAGTCATGCCTTGATTGCAATCAACTCTTCTCACGATGCTTGGATCGTGATCTCAGGAGCATCACATCACATGGCTTCCCTCGTATACCATTCTTCTTTGGATGCATGCAAAGTCCTCCTATTCTGATGGGAGACAACTTTCCAATGGGTCACCAACAAAGAAGGATTGAACTCACCAACGAAAAGCTTTGAGAATGTGTTGCATGTTCCCAAGCCACACAACCTTCTCTCGTATCAAATGAAAAATTCTCGCACCAGAAAGAAAGTTGTATTCATACCAAATTCTGTGGACATCTACCACATGCAAACCAACCTACAGCTACCGGTGAGGTAAATCATCAATCTAGATTGTATACATTTTCTGAATTCATTGAACTTGATTCTGCTTTACTTCTCACTCATGCTGATGAAAGTAGTAGTATTAAGCGGCACGAAAAGGTTTGGACATTTAAATTTAAGATACATGCAATAACTTAGCAAGTAAATATTGGTTTATGGTCTACCGTATATCCATTTCTCCAAGGGAGTATAGAGGATGTTCTCGAAAACACCCTCAAGAGAAATTCGACAAGGGAAAGTCTCAAAAAGATTCTGCACCTTTAGATCTAATCCACGGTGACCTCATGGGTCATTTTCCGCATCCATCGATCAAAGTTTAGGTTTGGTCTCTCATTTTTGTTGACGATTTCTCACGCTTCACATGATCTTACTCTTCGTGCAAAAAACTGAGGTATTTCAACACCTCAAAGATTTCAAATCTTTGATTGAGACACAACCGAAAATAAGATCAAAGTCCCCCGAATTGATAATCTGGGGAGGTATGTGAATCATGAGATCCACAATCTTTCCATGAGGCATGGATTCAGTTGTAGCACATGGTTCCCTATACTTTGCATCAAAATAGAGTTGTTGAGCGAAAACCAATCTCTAAAGGAGATGGCATCTTCAGATAAAAGTTACAGATGCAAAGTCACTACCACAGACTATGGGTCAAGAAATTAACTATGCAACATATCCAAAATAGATCTCCCCATAGATCCGTCAAGGATAAGGCCCCACGAGGATTCCGATGCCTCAAACCTGAAGTGACCCACTTTCACATTTTTGGTTCTCGTGCATGGGCCTGCATTCCCTCTGAAAGGAGGAAGGCACTTGATCCACAAAGCACTGAGTGCATTTTTGTTGGATACCCTAACGGTGTGAAGGGATATCGACTTATTGATCTTTCTTCAGACCGGCTCATCATTGAGCGTAGTGTCCAATTCGAGGAAAGTGTCTCGCATGTACCTTAGCAGCCGCATGCAGACACATTTACTCTTACACCTATCCGAGATGATGAGCATGCACATGCCGACTCTTATTTAGATGAGATTTATGATTCAGAGGACTCAGAGGATTCAAACTCATATTCAGAGTCAGTACAGTCAGATGCAGAGTTAGAGCATCTAGATGCAGTAGCAGAGCCAGAGCAGAGGCCCAAGTGGGCACAAACTACTCTTTAGGAGGCAGGGGATATCGTAGGTGATCCAGCCGATACTAGGAGGACTTGATATGATTTCGAGGAGCATCCTATTTCACTCACTTCCACTGAACCATTGCCTTCCAAGCATCTTTTCTTGGTTCAGTCTTCAGATCCACAATCTTATGGAGAGGCTGTTGGAAATCCCTTTTAGGAATCCTCCATGCAGGAGGAGTACAACTACCTCCTCGAGAACCAAACTTGGGATTTGGTTCCCCTTCTTTCTGGGAGGAAACTTGTCAGATGTAGATGGGTCTATAGGACCAAGAGCATAGTGTATGGACAGATCAGCAGATACAAAGCCAAGCTTGTCGCCAAAGGCTTTCAACAGGTTCATGGTATTGACTATGATGAGACCTTCGCTCCAGTAGCGAAGATGGATTCCATACGATTGGCACTTGCCATTGCGGCAGCCAAGGGATGGGAATTCCATCAGATGGACGTGAAGAATGCATTTCTTCACAGTGATCTCTCTGAGGAGATCTACATGGAGCAGCCCCAAGGATTTATGCAGAACTCATCTTTGGTCTATTGACTGAAGAAGTCACTTTATGGCCTCAAGCAGGCTCTGAGGGCATGGTATGCCAAGATGGACTCTTACCTATTGTCACAGAATTTTGTATGTTGTAAATTAGACCCGAATGTATACACGCTCAGGACGGTTGATTCACTTCTACTTTTATTTTTGTATGTCGATGATTTGTTGATCACCGGTTGCTCGACTTCAACGATTGCTGAAGTCAAGAGGATTCTTCATGACAGGTTTTTTATGACGGACATGGGTCTGTTACACTTCTTCCTTGGACTTGAGATCAGTCAGGATGCATCAGGCATCAAACTGTCTCAAGCCAAGTATGCACGAGATCTCCTTGAGAGATTTCACATGACAGACTGCAAGTCTTCTCCGACTCCTTTCCTATCAGGATTCAAACTTGAGGATGGCGAGGAGACTCCACTGGTTGACAACACACTATACAGACAACTAGTGGGGAGATTTTTGTATCTTACACACTCCAGACCAGACCTCTCATATGTAGTTGGTGCAGTTTCCAGGTTCATGCAGGAGTTGCATGAGCTACATTGGAAAGTTGCAAAGCGTATCCTTCTATACGTACAGGGAACCATCACCTTTGGGATTCATTATGCAGCAGACTCTACATTATATCTCATTTGTTTTACTGATTCCAACTGGGCTAGTGATAGCATTGATCGCAAGTCCACATATGGTTACTCACTCAGTCTTGGTTCCAGACCTATCTGTTGGTCGAGCAAGAAGCAAGTTGTCATTGCTCTATCTTCAGCCAAGGCAGAGTACAGAGGGGTAGTTAACATAACCATTCAGGCTATGTGGCTACAACATTTTCTCACTAAGTTGGGCATTCAGTTTCATCGTCCGATCGTCATTTGGTCTGACAACCAGATCACTCTAAAGTTCTGCAGAGATCCAGTTCATAGGCAGTGGATAAAGCACATCGAGATCCACATGCACTACATCTGGGACTTAGTACATGAGGGGATCATCGACTTATAGTTCTATCCTTCAGCAAAACAGACGGCAGACATTTTCACCAAGACCTTCACTGAGCAAAAATTTCATTCTCTGCGAGGTCATCTTGGATTGAAGGACAGAGTTGCCTAGCAACTGTAGTTCTTCTTTTTACATACATTGTACCTTGAGGGGGGGGGTTTCCCATGAGATTTTCCCTCTTTCCTCACTTTATTTTCAGTGTATATTTTGTACTTGGGTACCTAACATGGCCTCGTTCCTGGGACCTAATCTTTATTTTCACCATAGTGATGTTCAGGGGGGGTGTTGGAGCTACTTCACACACACCTAGGATTTATTTTTCCTAAGGTTTTTATTTGTTTATTAGTCATAATTAGTCATTATCAAGTCTCCTATATTTTAGGATAGAATATTCCACCTGGAGAATATTCTCTTTTAGTTCACACTTCAGTTTGACTAGTTGAGTTGAGTTTAGATGTTGCATTGGGATCATCACCATGCAACATTGGGATAATCACCATGTTAATTNGACATTGCCTTGGTAACATCACCAAAGTGGCACATTAGCCTTGATTCCTTGAGTTAACTCCTCACTACTTTCTATTCAGTCAGTTAACTGAAGACTAGTTGACTAGTTAACTCAACTAGGTGGCAGTTCACTCCCGTAACTGCATGAGAGACTAGAATAGGTGGCAGTTCACTCACGTAATTGTTGGTGTGTGTCCATATCACTCTAGATCACCACTATGATGAATTGGTTCACCTCAAGTCGAACCCATTGAGTTATAAAAAGTATATCATGTGTAAATTATTCATTATTCACAACGGTTAATGAGAATTATTTCCATTCTTTCTCTCCTTCTTTTTCTTTTTCCAATTCTCTCTACAAATGTGTGTATCATTGTTTAACTAAATCTATTCTATGCAGGTCAACACATTTACAATCATCATCATCATTAAGTTTTATGAATAAATTTAATAAATAAAATTAGTAACAAAATTACTTGTACCTACCTCCTAAAAATATTTTAATGTATTAATTATATATAATTCAAAATATACCCCAAATAAATGATAATGGAAATAATAGGAAAATAGATATGGAATGCACAATGTGAAAGTTATGAAGTCTCCAATTAAAATAGATGATGTAATGGACTAAAACCTCCACACGATGGGAATT
Source organism: Picea sitchensis (assembly GCA_010110895.2). Taxonomy (NCBI): domain Eukaryota; kingdom Viridiplantae; phylum Streptophyta; class Pinopsida; order Pinales; family Pinaceae; genus Picea; species Picea sitchensis. The sequence continues at coordinate 1,713 of SNQJ01S0245782.1, read as the reverse complement.
ATGAATAAAAAATTATAACTATAATTTTAAATTAAAAATAAAAAATAAAAAAATCTAATATGATTCTTAAAAGAATTTAATTATACTTTTAAAATCACAATAAAAAGAAGTTAGATCTGAAATGGTTCTTATGATCAACTGTTTTCACAAATTTTGTCTACTTGATAACTTTGATAACCCGCTCATAGTCGATTTGTGGGATATTTAACGAGCTGACCCGCTTTAAACTTTTGCTTTGGCATATCTATTTCTTCGTCCCATCTCCTTCATGGGGGATGATTCAATTCACAACGTATGACATAACGACAAACGACTATAAAAATGGAAAATGGAAAGTAGCCAGATAAAGTAAAAGAAAAAAATATTTGAAAGTGTTGGATTTATTTTTATATTAAAAATAATGACAATTTCATTAATTTAAAATTATAAATTTAACAAAAATTATTAACAAAATATAAATTTAAAATATTTGAAAAAAAATGAAATTATATACATATTTATAAAATATTTTAATTAAAAAATTAAATTTAAAATTTATATATATATTTATTATGATGATGATTAACGTTCACTCAGATCGAAAGTGGTTACTTGCGATTCTTTAGAATTGTGTTTCTATGTTGGAAAAGCATTAAGAGAAGCTTTCCAAGATCACCATACTTTTGTTGAGTTAAGATGTTAAGAAGGTTGGTAGTGTGACAAATATTTTGAAAATGAGATCTAATATGGGTATAGGCTGGACAATCTAAGAGAAAGTGTTTTTCATCTTCAACCTTCTTAGTGCCACAAAGGTGACACACTATTTCATCCCATGGTGTTTTAGGAATTGACCAACCCCCAATTTCACTATGGAGCCCGTGAGAATTTGTTCTTGACTTAACAATGCTTATTTTTTTCTTTACGCTTGCAAAACAGACAGATAATTTTGATCTTCTAGATTAGGGTTCATTACATCTTTATAATACCTTAATTTTATTTTTTCCTCTAACTCTTTATCACACCACATTTTCTCCTTAAATTTTGCTTTGATGTTTTTTTAATAGTATATTTATTCTGCAAAATGGTGTCTTCCATGATTCTCCAATAGTTTAGCCAAGACCAAGCATCTTTCTACCATCCTCGCTTGAGTCGATGGTGGTTATGACTCGATTTTGAAGCAATTTTAGAAAGCCTCTTGCCTTCCATGTTGTTTAACTTGTTCTTATACATTAGGTATCTAGTCATAGCCATGCTCCCAATGGGGGAGAAGCTTGTTTCTAAGAGGAGGATGGGATAGGACGTATTTCCTTAATTTTGAGATTATAGGTTATAAAATTATTTTGTATTTTCTCTATCTTTCTCTAGGATTCACGAGACATACTACAACCCTAGACTTCACATCCATAAAGAATAACATGTGTAACAAGTGTCTCAAATCAAAGTTTCTTCTTATCTCAACTCTAAAGATCAGTTGATTTATAATTGTTTTCAAGCCCATAATAAGTTTTCCATCCCCTAATAATCATTTTCTCAATGCTATAATTCCAATTAAGCTTGCAATGAATATCAATTCCAAGATATTTGTATGAAGTCACTTCCTCCAAGTTGTTGTTTTCATATACGAAGGTATCATAAGGGATCTTATTGGATTTAATAATCATGACCTTAATCTTATCAGTATTAACAGTCATACCCATATTGGAGCAAAACTCCTTGAGGATTCTTAGTTGGTTT
>SNQJ01S0245780.1:0-13173 GCA_010110895.2 Picea sitchensis | reverse complement strand
TCAGTTAACTTCACTTATGAATACTCGTGCCACATTAGCAACATCGTATGTGTCTCTAACCGGAATGAAATGAGCACTCCTGGTTAACTTGTCCACTATTACAAGAATGGCATTGTGTCTATGAGATGTGAGTGGCAATCCTATAACAAAATCCATCGAGATAACTTCCCACTTGGACATAGGGACATCATGTGGTTGTAGGAGACCTGCCGGGTGATGGTGGTCAGCTTTCACCTGTTGACATCTAGGCATTTGGTGACGAAATGGACTATATCGCGCTTCATGCCTGCCTAAAAGAAGAGTTTCTTCATATCTGCGTACATCTTCATGACCCCCGGATGCGCGCAATATAGTGACCTGTGGGCTTCCTTCAGTATGGTGCTTCGAATATCCCCATTCTCAGGGATGTACATCCTCCCTTGATATCTTAACAATCCGTCTGTTTCTAGATTATATCCTTCATACTTTTGGTCCAACTGTCCCCCTCTCTGGAGATTTGACGTAACCTTTAAATACCAACTGTTTGCTGGTAATTGTGTCAACACCTGCTCCCTCAAACTGACTTTTAAGGTCACCAAGGAGAAGATACGTGGTCTCCTACTCAAGGCGTCTGCGACCACATTTTCCTTTCCCTTTATATATGAAATACCAAAATCATACTCACTCATGAACTCACTCCATCACCTTTGCCTAGCATTCAGATCTCTTTGGGTAAAGAGATGTTTTAAACTCTGATGGTCTGTTTTGAGTTCAAAGTTTCTCCCAACAAGGTAGTGCCTCCATAGTTTCAGAGCTAGCATTACAGCTGCCCAGATCTGTTTTAGTGAAGAGATGTTTTAAACCTGATGGTCTGTTTTGAGTTCAAAGTTTCGGCCCAACAAGGTAGTGTCTTCCTCCAATTTTCTAGAGCTAGCATTACAGCTGCCAACTCTAAGTCATGAGTCGCATAGGACTCCCTTCATGCTTTTTCAACTCCTTGATGCATAGGCTAGTCACCCCTCCATTCTGCATTAGCACGGCCCCAAACCCTTGTTCTTCGAGGCATCCGTGCAAAACCATGAAGTCCTTTTCCATATCTTGTACTCTGTAGAATTGGTGCATCCTTGTCATAATCTTAAGCCCCTTGAAATACCTATCTCACTCTTCTGTCCATTCATACCGACTTCGGCGCTGCAGGTATGCAGGATGGTTTCGTTATTTTGAACTTCCAACAATTCCCAGAATCGCTAGTCCCAGAAGCTTTATACTTGCTGCATTCTTCGGGTAATCGGCTATTCCATAACGGTCTCAATCTTTCTCTGGCTCCACGAGATTCCCTTTTGCTTGAAATGATGTGACCTGGTGAAGGATCTCTTTCGAAAAGAAGGGAACACTCGGACAGCTTCCCATACACCGCTCTCTGCATAAGTGACAACACTATTCCCGCAAGTGTTCCTCGGTTCTCTTTCATTCTTGGAATAGATGAGAATGTCATCCAGAAAACTTGGACAAATCGATCTAAATACTTCCAAAATACACCGTTCAAGAGACTCATGAATACGGCTGGCCCATTGGTCAAACCGAAAGGTACAACAACAAACTCATAATGCCCAAAACGAGTTCGAAGGCTCGACATCAGCTCTTAATTTTAATTGATATATATCCAGACGCGAATCGGTTCCTTTTGAAGGCCACTGGCCGTTCTTTCATCCGGACATCAAAGAGGGCTATCGCCATCCAGCGTATTGGTAAATTTATTTTCATCAGAAAGCACGGTTCAAGTCCCCTGTGAGTCTATACAATACCGTAGCGGATCCATCCTCTTTCTTTAACACGAAAATTACCTCTGGCGGCGTACTCTACATAGATTAATCAGTCTTTACTAGCCCTGTTCAGTAACCTTCAACCGCATTTTGCAACTCACAAAGTTCTCAAGGCCAAGTCCGAGCACGGAGTCTTGATATTGGTTCTCAAGACCGCTTCACCAATAGTAAAATCAAGCTCCCTCCTGGTAACCCGGTAATTCATTTGGGAAAACATCCTTATATTCTGACAATATCGGGTACTGGTCTAATGAGGGTCCCTTTCTTCCATCACAAAATGCACTACATAAGCAGCATCTTACCGCATCGCTGATCCTCATAGTTGATATGTTGACACACTTTCCTCCTCTGCACACACCTCGGATCCTATTGGTCCTTCATCATCAACACAGTACCTTTGGCGTAAAACAATCTACTTTATTAAATCCTCGATGCGACCTAACCAATCCATTCAATAATTAGGTCATAATGTCCCAAGAGTGCTGGACGATACCTTCAACCTGGTAGTGCATACCCTAAGTCTACCATACAATTATCAACACTGGCCCCTACAGCTTGTTTTTCTCCCAAGCCATTTCGACTTCAGATAAAGTCATCTTGCTCGTAGGATGCCAACCCACTTTTCTAATGCAGATGGTGATGAAATCCATTCGTTTACCCGCCGTAATTCAAATAAAATTTTAACATTAATGTGATTTAACGTAACTGTCGATTCCACTACGGTGGATTGATGTTCAGCTTGGCGTTTATTAACTGCTGCGTGAATATTGTGGCTGCTACTTTCTCTTCCCTTCGGGGCCTTTCCTTTTCTATGTACAAATCCTGATTGTTACTCTGGTTAGTCATGTTGGTAATGAGGTCCTTCGCATCCCCAACATGTAACACTAGATTGAACCTGTGTACTATTACGTGAATGTCCCTCAAATGAGTTCCTCCCCCTGGAAACCCTGCCACTTTGAAATGCTCCGATCAAGTCATGGCCCGACCGCACTGTAGGCGATGAAAATGAGACGCTGCACTAGTCGCTACGAAATCCTGACATACCACCGGCCCCGCACGCCTCTGTTAATATAAGGTGGTGGCCTTGAGCCCTCCCCTTGAAAATACTCGGATCTTTCTACTTAACTCGGGCGAGCGCGGAAATGTCGACCTTTGCACCCCGTTAAGCTTCACAGTGCCTTCGCTAACGTGCACTTTCTACTTCATCAAGACGGCTTCCACATCCGCACTATAGCTCATATCTTAGGGTTCAATCCAGATGAAGCGATCTGCTTGTTGTTGGTCGGTATCCATATATGACACATATTTGACTAATTCCATAAATCTGATCTCATACTCTTTCTACCGCCCTAGGCTCTGTATAAGTAATAGAAATGCCCCCAATTTGTTGTTCCTCAGAGGGCGTCGGGTAGGTATTTCTCTAACCTTTCTAAAAAGTTCCCAAGAGACTGCAAGTTCCGGGTAGCCGTCTCTTCTTGTGCCACCAGCCTGGGTGTGCCATCTCTTAACTGGAAAAATTGCCATCTTGGCCTTTGAATTATTCTATTCCTTAAGGGAAAAACACCTTGTCATGCCTTCCACCATCATGCTTCCCGTCACTAGCGCTGACCTCCTATGAACTCCTCGACCTCTCCCAACCCCTGCGGTGGATGTTCCCGTGGAAGTTCTCGCCTTGAGTTCCTTTAGGCTTCTGGATTACCGGTTCCTGATGGTGAGGGTTCCACTTCAGCCCCACCTGCTACCTTTTAAGGTCTCGGGCACAGCTTCCCAACCAGGGCGAGGGCTAGTTCGGGCTGTGGTGTTGGTGGTGGTGCGGGTGGTGTCGGCGGTGGTGATGGTGTGGGTGACGCCGGTGGTGGCCGTGTCGACGCTACCCTGCCTCGACCCCTTCTCGCTGAACCCTGGCTATCTTGTATGATTTAACCTGCAACACCCCAAAGTTGTCCTCAGGAGTTTAAGGACGTCCCATGATGGTGCTACTCAAACTTAGAAACGTGGTTAGTATAAGTTTTCTTAGACGTCCTGTAGAAACGCACGCACGATACCGTGGGATCATTCGTTAAGGTTAGGTTTAAGCATAATTTATATCGTTCTTGCAAAAGAACTAATGGTTTCCTCACCCTGTGATTACATTAGCCTTGTGCTTTACTCACCACCTCTAGTGCATGCACCACCTGGGTCTTAAACAACGCAGAAAATTTTTAAAGTAGACTAACTTTACACTTAATTTAATAACAAATTCTAAAACAATATTATTATACCAATTTTAACTTAGCTCAAATTTAAGTAAAATTATCTTGTCTTATATATGTTCATTTATAATGAATTTCGAACTACGAAGAACAACTATACCCGTCATTGAATGATTCCTATAATTTATAATGTATAAAACCAAATTAGTTAAAATCGCGGGTAATAATAAAATTTTAGGCATGCATGGTTACCACGTGCTTTTTCTGGCTTCCTCAAACTCCATCGGATCTAACCTCACCCTCCTACACCAGTCAGCTCCTTCGAACTCCCACACGTCATTCCGCAATTCGGCCCCGACTTTCATCCGCTTTTAGACTTTATTTCGGAGTAGCCTTTTGCCCATCATAGCTCCGCCGCTTCCTCCTCGCTCAGGTTTCCGGAATTTCCTGCCATGGCTTGCATCTCCTCACTTATCATTCGGAAAGTAATCTTCAATCAGCGTCAAGCTACCGCCGATGTGTTCTTCGCTTTACATAAAGAATCCAAGTGCGCTGATATGGGCCATCGCATTACCATCCGTAACCCGAGTCCAGCCTTCCGAAATATTGGGTAATTTAACTCGTCTGGGCATCGCATTGGTGTGGTTACCAATCCAGGGCAACAAATTCATTTAAAGTGGTTTCGCATCTTCATGAAGAACGCTGGGTTATTCGAATTGAGGATTTACACCATCCGTCCTTATGCCGTGGTAATGAATGGTAAATTCTCTTTGCACAAAAATGATTTTACTTGAAATTCTCGTTCTGTACGAATTCTGCTGTTTCCTTTTGGTTTAATTTCTTCCTCGTAATTAAATTTTCATTCAATTGTGAAACCCATTTGTTATGGTATAATACGTATGTATGCAAGCAGGTACAAAGATCTTTCATATCTTCATCAACCGAGCCGAAAGGCTCAAGGACTTTGAGTCGCTGTCAATATCCTAATCTCCGGTCTTTCTTTGCGTTTACCCGGGATCAAAGACCTAAATTTTCCAGTCCCTTTTATCGGGTTTCAGTTTCATATTCTAATGTGTCGAGAATTTTTGTTCCCTCAAATTCCCGATATGACATTCTATGTGCTAGCCCCTTTGGGCTAGACACCCTCCTCACATGACCAGCGTCCCGTGTGACCCTCGCTCTAACTTTCATCGGGGTTTCGTACATGACCATATCGCACGCATGATCGTAAGATCGTTTTGATCACCCCGGATATCCCGATACTCGATGCGCCTATCCCTTACATGTTAGCCCTTTTCACAATTCCGAGGTCCATGTGACTCGCACCCATCGTGAATCGTGGTCTTATAGAGCCCCATCGGACTGTACCGTATGCTTATGATAAAACAACGAACGCGACGCCTTTAGGGTTTCCCCATCCTCGACCGATGCCACCGGTTGTTTAACCTCTCGCAAGGTTGGACCTTCAATATACCCGCCCTCACTTAAACACTAAGTGGTTGGGTAGGGACTCACACGTTGGAATTCGCCATTCTGGGCTGCGGATTCTTTTGTATGCGTGAAACCCGAATGCCGGTAACTGAAGCTCTTCGCATCCAGCCCCGATCAATGGTTATGATGGTGTCGGGAAATCGAAAATCGCGATTTCAACAGGGTTTCTTACCACCAACTCCCCGATATCCTTAACTCCTCGACCATTCCAGACTTCACGCCCATGGCTCGGTTGATGGATCTGCCCGGACAATCACGACTCGGTTTCGGACTTCGCTGGTTTCAGACGGTTTCAGGTCCACGTAACCTTCGAGTACCGATTCCGAGCATCCGATGGTTCTGATGGTTGCCACCTGTCCTACGATGGACGGTTTTGATTGTATCGATTTTCCTCGAATTTTCCCCGGATGATCTTATTAACCGCCATCCTTCGACTCTTAGTGGTCCCATAACGCCACGCCATCGCCGGATATCAATGGTCGCGGATTCCTAACTACGTAGGTTTCTTTGTCTCCTAAAATCCCGATTTCCGGATCCATCGACTTTTCGATCCTCCACACGCGGTCACACACAGTATGTCCAGATCTTATCGGAACGCTTATCACATTTAATTCCACACAAAGTCTTACATTTCGAATTGGCGATTAAACAATAAATTAATTAACGGTGATTAATTAAGGGTTAAGTTGAAGTTAATTTCGTCGGGTTTGGCCCCTAGGTTCCAGATTAACTTGGCTCGAAAATTAAACGTAACAACCCAAAAATATTCTAAACTTCAAGCATTCTAATCCTAAGCGTAATTAATTCCCGAATCGAGATAATAACATCCACCTCATCGAAGCCTTCGAACTTCTTTCCATCGGGATGCCTTAGATCACAGTCCAAAATGCAAAGTTCCTTTAGTGTTGAAAACCCCGAAACGCCGGACTCCGATATGCGGGATCTCGCTCACCACGTCCCTCCATAGATCGACGGCCCCGGGCACAAATCGCACCGGGATGAGTATAAACCTCTTTGTTTTGAAACGCCAACGCCAACCCCATCGAAGGGGATCCTCGCGCCATGTGTCCTCGCCTGACTAAATCGCCTAGGATTCCTGGAATCGCCGACCATTCAATATGCAAGCCGCTTTCACAACCGCATTTCGTAGGCTTCCAAACCGAATTTAACCAGATTCACCACGTCTCCCCATCTTCCACTGACCAATTCGCGAAATCGTGAATTCTTTTGTCGTTAATCCCTTGCACCGTGATTTCCCGAGTGCCGAACCCCCGATATCCCGTGGTCCTGTGCCACGTGTCCCGCCGATCGATCAACGGTCCCGGTTGAATCGGGAAATCGCTATTCGGCGATTTCAAAGGATATGGAACTCATGCCTCTACAAACTGGCGTTCATATATATCCCGATGGTGCTCCTCAATTTGTCGGGTGTCGGCGGGTTAAATCCGCACCTTTCCCCTCGGTGATCTATAACTACCGTTTGCATCCATTTTCTACGAGGCACTGTAATCGCTCAATATGTTTTGTGCTCACTCTATTTTATAAGAAACTTAATAATCGTTTTATTTAAGTAAACTGAGCAATAATTTCATAGACTAATGATGACTTGGGATAACACATACCTTAACAACTTAGATTTGTCATCGAATAATGAATTCATGGCAGACAAAAATAATCCATAAGCATTGATTAAGTAAACTGAAAGAAACAACTTCCTAGCCTAATATTGAGTTTTTATGGAAGCAATACGTAGTTTAGAATTTCAATACATATTGAAATGATAACAGAAGAAATAAATTCACTTGACCAAGTACCGGGATCTGATGCTAATTTCGCTGCTCTTGCCGCCTTCGGCCGCTCGAAAGTTGTCTTGCCGCCTCGCTACTCACCCGCACTCGCCATGCACAAAATAATCAGCTTAAATTCACCGCTCCACCTCGCCAACTAGGGAAAACGATTCCAGTCGCCCAGATATTCACGGATATCCCCGCCTCGAGCCCAAAACCTCCAAAGAACATCGCGGCTTCAGAGATACAAGAAGTCCCTACCCTCTCGAAAGCACACACACGCCTCTACGCCCGTGCCTTCCTACCACCGCGGAAAATGGCAAAAAGATCGTTTTTCCTGCGCCAATCCACCTCCGAATGGCCCATCCCCATCCTCGTACTTGTTCTCCCCGGTAATTCAATTCACCAGCTACTCCTCACAAATCACCCATGTCCCTGTGACCTGCTTCATTAACATTTTCCTCTTTATCTTCTCGGATTGGCTTTTGTTCTCACAAGATCGCCAATTCCTTGGTGTTCTTACCATCCTTGCTCTTACATTATTTTATTTCTTTTCCTTAATTTCCGTCGGCTTCATTACCATTGAATGCATTCTACAGCTTGATTACCACACAATTAATCATGCTTAATTTCTTTAACTCATTTTTCTTTATAATCTTTAATCATTTATTCAATTAGGCTTACACTATCTTACCTGCTTAACCAACTTGCTAATCATTTCATTTGTTTATCATCATCTTTGATGTCCCACAAGTTGAACATATCCGGCCAGATCCGCACCTTACAAAATACGTTGCAACATTCATTTTCTCTTATGCCACTAAGCACCTTTATCCAAACCACAAAGGGTTTCTTGAGGATAACAAAATGGCGCTGCTGTCGGGGAGCTTGAAGTTCGTAAGCTTATCTCTTGGGGAAAACGACATAGTTCTATTTTTTGATGATAGACAAGGAATAGACACTATCAGGTTGTAATAATCTATTCAAGGAATTCCATGGAAGGCGAATTCGCATGCACTCCACAATATTCGGTACATGTCAAAAGCATTTGTTTCTCTTTTATCTCGGAGGTTTGCACCTCTCAACTTCTCTTCGCCTCTCGGTTTCCCACATCCAACTCTGATGGCCTAATGGGGAGATTTTCTACCTGTTTTCCGAGAGGAGAAAGATGATAACCCTGCAGAACACCTCCTCAAGTTTCATGAATGCATGGATCTATTAAATCTGCAGCATGAAGACATTCGTATGAAGATGTTTATGTATTCATTGGATGGATATGCAAGGAAATGGTACAAAAATATTCCTGCTTCTATTATTTCTTCTTTGAAGGACTTTCACAAAGCTTTCAATCAACACTACAAAAAGTTCTTTCCAGATGAACTTTTATTTGATAATTGTTGTGAAGAATTTAACTTGCATAGCAAGGCTGAAGATGTAAAGAGGAAGGATCTCTCCATCACCTTTTTTAATGATCTTCATGATACTGTATCTTTTCATCAAGATGAACCACAAACGGATGATAAAGGAACCGAAGATTCTTCTATTAATAATACTTCTAATTTTCATCAATCTGAAGAATTTGTTTCTTTAGTTATCCATCATAAGGGTCATTTTCCCTCCGAGCTGATGAAGGTTTGGTTACTTCAGAAATTTCAACCGGCCCACCAAAGAGACTATCAGAAATAAGTGCATGTTGTGGTTACGATCTTCAATGAAGAGTATGTTATCGGCGAATACCATCCATTATGATAAGGAGATTAGTAATCCACATCATGATAACCATAGTGATGCTTTGTTATTGGATCAAATGCATCTACCGACTCATGTTGTCTTGAAGATGAGATTTTTTCCTTTGAAAGCTTGAAAAAATGTTGAGAAAATTAACAAGACAACAAGTGACAATCTCATATCTGCAGTGGATGTGGAGGACATCTTACCATTTCCAGACTTGCAGAAAAGACAGAGTGCAGCAGACAATTGCAGGAAAGGCAGCAGAAAGATTCAGATCAGCAATCCGTATTATATGTTCTTCAAGCAGATCTCGAGCAGACTGCATTCAACAGTGTGATTAGTAAAGATATTTTTCAGCATCTCTTCCATTTACATTTGGAGCAACAGTTCAAAGAGGTTTTTCTTTCTGACATTTATGACCCCCTTGATAACTATTTCCAATCAATGAGTAGCAAGTGTGTTAAAACATTTTTGTCGGACGTAGGGACAATTTTGTTTCAAGTATCAACTGCTATTTCACAGCTGGCTTCCACTTTAAGGAAGATCAAGAACGTCAACAAATCATTTTCTGACATGGTTTCATTGGAAGCATCGCCACTTGATCAAGCAACACCTGTTAGTGTAGAAGTAGATAGAAAAATAAGCTCTTCTTGCATGAGCACGTAGATCATTTTGTTTTTGAATAAGTATATGTGCCGTATGTAAGCTGCATGTGTGGGGAGACTACGTTTTGCAGGGGATTAGTGCTGATACGCTTTTGCATATGAAATAAATGACTACCATTGAGCTGTGGATCATGGATACCCCTTCTGCGGTTGTTGTTCCGTGGTAATTGGTGCACGCCGCTAAAATGGTTGGACAAAATAGAACAATGCAAAACAACGTCGTGGTTTTCAGCGCAAAATTTATAAAATGCCCTCCAACCGCTGGATCGATAATATAAAGTGGCTACCTCACGACGTCCAATCGGATGAATTTTCCAACCACTCAGGCCGCTCGCTCACCTGAAGATGTCTCTTCACCAATCCGCCCCTACCACTCATTTGTCTTTTCATTAGGAAATTGAAGAAAGGGGATATCAATGTCTCTTGGAAAGTACCATTGCAAATTCATGGCAGAGCAATGAGTTTAAAGATGAATTCATAGATGGGTATGAAGCTACTTGCAAGTCTGGCAGCTACTGAAACATCCAAGGACAGGCAAGTGCCTATTGTTGGTACCACTGAAAGATGTTCCTTTGCAACAGGAGAGGGTAGCGTGGATGAGTCTACAATAAAATGCCCTGTTGATAAAATTGATTCTAGTCCTAGAAAAGATGCATATGACAGAAGTGCCATTTGCATGAAGGAAGTGAAGGACCTTAATGTTGCTAGGGACAGTCCAGATGTTTCTAGCAATGGCTTGTTGAATACAATTCAGACATTGGAAATGCCAATTAAACAAATAAGGTGCATAATCGAAGATGAAAAGGTGTTGATGTTGAATTCATTGGATAACTATGATCCTGCAGTATGTGGCAGAACTACGAATACGCGTGAATGTTAAAATGATGTGGTTAATAATCTATGGCATTTTAAAGAATAGGGAAATCCAAGTTTCCACTTGTGTCGACTAGATAAGAACTAAGGGCTAATGCCATGTATAGCAGCTCACAGTCTAGCCAACAAAAATCCATTAGTGATGCTGAAATTTTCAGTGGTACATCTACAGATGACTTGCCTTTTAAATTCAGGGCACTGGAGGCGGCTTTGGAGGCAACTTGCACATTTCTGTTCTCAAGCTAATAGTTAAAACCTCTGATTTTATGATGCCGCGAACTAGCATCAATTCAAAGGTTTGTGGATATTGCATTTCATTATCTCCATTTGAGGCTTGGATAAATGCCAGCGATGATGTTGGATTTGGAAAAGTATTTTCTGGTTTGTAAATGGACCTGCAGAAGACGCCTTCAACCTAGCTATAAATGGTAGGTTCTTAGCCACCGAAAAGCTTATCACATTCAAAATTTAAAACTTTCGTGCTCTTGCACATGCCAAACGTCAAGCGAGCCTGTGAGCCTGTTCATTGTTATAATCCGCAAAGAAGAGGTGGTGTCTATCTTTGTATGGAAATGTTGGGCATCACACACTCGGGGTTTTTCCTCAAGTTGCAATGGACGTGTGGCGATGTGAGATCTGTGGATAAAAGCCAGGGCAGGGATTCGAGACAACTGTGGAGGTACTTCCGAGATTGTGCAAGATCAAATTTGACAGTGGAGATGGTCGAATACCAGAAGATGAGGTCAAGGAAGTTATTGGGCTAAGTGCTTCTGCAAATAAATTGGCGCCGTAAATCTCTCATCCTGGCGCGCAAAATCAGCTCCAAATCCATTCAAGGTGGCTGAAGAATGGTCGAACGTTTGGCAAAATTCATCATCCAGATGGTGGGAATCGCGACATATTTGGTAATGGTGTTGGCGTTCTATTGGTTTTTGGGTTTATTCCTCGGCGACAATGTTTTAGAGACCACCGTAATTACCATATTCTCGTGTGCGGCATTTTCTGTGATGGTTATGTTTCTAAATTCCATTCCTCAGTTTCCTATTACACATGGGATCAAATGCAATGATCATTACGCCTTCAACATTGGATGCTATATTATTTGAGCTATTGGTGATACTGATTTTACGTGTACCTGTCAATGAAAGCCCGGTGTTCCTTCTCTATCATGATTAGGCTTTGGGATTCATGTTTATGGACAAGACTGGTAATGCTAAGTCAAATGGCACCATTGGTAGATCCATATACTATAATTGATAAATAGGATGTGATCATGTATATCACTTCCTTGTAGAGTTACAGGGGAAGGAGCAGAATGATGATTGTTTAAATTAGAACATAGACATGCCCATCAGCAGCAAAGAAAGGATGTCAATCATGTCTCTCTTAATGGAGTATCTAACGGCATAAATTTTGAAAAACATGCTATGACAGTCAACCAGATCCAATGCTGGAAAAAACATGGTAACTGAACAGACTCCTCATTGTTTCTTCACAGGTGTTGTTCATTCATGCAGGACTACAGCAGCAACTAAGGTTATTTCTGGGTTGGTTTTGGGATACAAATCTGTTATTATTCCTGTATGTGCTATTACAGTAAGCATTTTTGTCAATTTAGTTTGGCTGCCAGACATGGTATTGCAGTAGCTACTTTGGGTATGCTTAGTATAATTGCAACTGATGAGATATGGGCTTTGGGGAAGAGAGACAAACACCTGAATCGTAAATCAGTAAGAGATCCTCGTTCTAAAGTTTTAGGTCCCACTTCCAGTAAAGATCTCTACTAAGGTCAAAGCATTTCAAATAACTACCATACAGCTTTTGAAAGGGAAAGCAGCATTGCTGATTCAGGCGACTCTGGCATACTTATCAGGATATCTTCTGGACTAATAGTCTCTACAGCTCCTTGTAGCATTCAGAATAACAACACATGTTTCATAAGTAGTGAAAATGTATAAACAAACCGGTTGCTTCAGTGGCAGATCTTGTTGATGACTCTAACATAGAAAATACCCGAAGAGGAAATGAGGATCTTCAAAATCAATCAAATATTCCAAGATCTGAAGATAGTGCTGAGAGACCTGCCATTGAGAAACTACCCAAAAGAATGGAAGCAAACTTCAGCTATGGTTGTACAGTTGTCTAATAGATTTCATTTGTAGATATGTATTCAATTTTAAATTGGGACAGTTGCAGAGGAAGCAAACATACATGTTCGCTCTCTTTGGTTAACTGTAGGTGTTTCAGATCTAGACAGTGACAGTAGGACCCTAAGAAATTGACACTCTTGTCTTGTTTCTCTCATGCTAATTGGCAACTTGGAGACTGGTGTTTGTTTCCCACCTATGCAAAATTTTCCACATCAGTAACTATTAGCATGAAGGAGATTGCATCAGATGGAGAGGCAAAAAACAGTTAAAGAGAATGACAGACTGAAATCAAATTCTGGAAGCACCAGTGATGATAAAATTTGCAGAAGCTTTGTGGAATGTGATCAACAAGGGAACATGAAGAGCCTTATATCAAGCTTGCTTTTGCCCAAAGGAAATCTTGGCTTGGAAGACCTTGCTCAGACTGCAGAAGATTTTAGAGAGGTAACACATTTTAAACTATTTTTAATTCACAAGTTTTG
>SNQJ01S0245779.1:4348-17521 GCA_010110895.2 Picea sitchensis | reverse complement strand
ATTTTTGTAAGAGATCACACATATTTCTTCATTGTGTTTCAATGTAGCTGAATATTTTCTCGTCGATAGCGAATTGTTTTTTATTTGTGGGATTGAGTTTCCTTGAAGCGATGGATTTTGTGTCATGACGGGGTCGAATCTTTATTGAAGGGATCAAGTTTCTTAATATTGAACCGTGTTAATTCATTGTGGATCGTTTTATGTAGTAGGGGGAGGATTTATACAAGTTGGGTGCATTTTCTCTTGAGGAAGAGGCCAAAATACTCTTGGTTGGGCACACCATTCATCTAAGAGGTCGAGTTGCTCATCTCTGACCAGATTTTATCTCCTTATGGGATAATATCTTGGTGTGGAGGGAGAAATCTATAGGAAGTTGATTTCTAGGGGGATCGCCCATCATCTTTGGATCTTATTCTCGTTGGTTGGGGTCGACTTGACTATGGGAAGGGCACATTACTTATGTGGAGTGATTTTCTATCAATGGAGGTCGTATATCTTACTTCTAGGGTGTCATATTTCCATTTATTCCTTGTTGTTGTATCTTCTTATCTACAAGCTCGTCCTACTCTTTCATTGTTGCATATTCACATATACACACAACATATATTAAAGGATAGAAGTGTCATTTTTGGGGTCGATGCAACACAGTAGCAGCTACAGGAATTGTATATCAGCATTGTGATCACCACATTTAAACATCATATCATGTTTCCAATTACTTTACTTACTGTTTTACTTGTTGGAGTTATTCCCAATGCAACTTCTGATATGATATTTTAATGCAATAAATATTTTGGGCTTTATATTGGTTTCTTTATTGTTTTACATAGAGAAGTTATAATTATTATTATATGTATTGTAAGTAGTCTGTTGAAAGTAAGTAGTTTGGAAATTTGTTTTCTCATTACACCAAGAAAACGCAAAAAAACAATTGGCTGGAACACTACAGTGGTATCAGAGCAGTGTATCCTCCTAGCCTGAGGGGGTTTTTTGTTCATGATGTGAGGGAACGGTTGGTATATCACCTACAGAAGTCGAAGACAGTGAGGGGAAGAAGACATATTTAACAAAGAATTGGAAATAAGGGAGAACCAACCAGAGGCGGAACAAGAAGAAGTCGTGGGGGATAATAATGAGGACAGAGCTATACAAATCATAGAAGGATTATCTGTTAGGCAGCAACAATTATCACAACTATTGAAACAATTAATTTCCATTAACTAGACAAATCAAAACCATGGGAGTAACAATGGTGCAGGGAGTTCCAATGTGAAAAATGGGAACAATGGTGAGGGCAGCCATCCTGATATTCTCACACCTAACCACGCTAGGATTCTTTTTCAAGTGGGTGCTAGGACCAATAGAAGGACAATCCCCAAACCCATTATGCCTTAGTTCTTGGGAAACCAAAAAATGGAGAATCAAGGACAACAAGTTTCAGGTGAAACTTTTCAAGATTATTTGAGGGTGTATCAAGCTCTAGGTGATGATTTTCAGGCATCCATGTCGCTACAATACTTCTGCACAATCAAATACAGGAATTGACCAATGGATCACAACAAGGGGCAACAGAACAAGGATCTAGCACAGAAGTTGGGAAAGCTACACATTTTGTCCTTCGATGGGTCTAACAAGAGCATAGTCAGAGCATGGGTACAAAAGATAGATACATACTTCCAACTCAATCCTATGACATAGGTCAAAGTGATCAAATTCTCTACTTTGCACCTTGATGGATAATCCCACGAGTGGTGGTACCATGAATTGGTCACTCTAGGACATGCTTCTATCACCTCCTATTTGGACTTCACTCATAGGTTAATGGAGAGGTTTGATAAGAAGGAACACGAGCTACATTTCAAGGAGTTGGCACAAATCAAGTAGGAGGGAAGATTGGATGCCTACATCACGGAGTTTCATATAATTGTTGTCATCGTGACATATATCTATGAGACGATAATGGTGATTTTATTTATTGAGGGTCTATATAAACTACTTTGTGGTTGGGTGAAGGATTTTAAACTAGAGACATTACAGGATGTTATCATCAGGACCCAAGACATGGAGGGTGCAATCCCAAACACAAATACCTTTTCCAAACCATTCATCCCACAGAAAGAAAAGATAAGAAACCTCCAGTGAAAGAAGGGATGTGTAAGGAGAGGTTAGATTAGGCGACTCAGAATGAGTTGAAAAAAAATAATCTTTGTTTCAGTTGCAAAGAGCCTTGGGAACTTGGCCACATATGCATGGGAAAAGGAAAGGTTCACTACATAGAGGTGCATTCAGATAGTGATGAGGAAGAAGAGGTTGCATCAAAGCAGGTAAATGAGTAGGGGGACTCTACTAAGGAGAAGCCTCAAGATGAGGCAAAGGAGGTGGATATCGCCACTTTATCAGGCACGCCTAGATTCCACACCTTTAGAGTCAGAGGAGTAATAAGAGGACAGGGGATAATTGCTCTGATTGATGGTGGGGAAACCCATAATTTCATTGATCCAGCTTGGGTAGCCAGGAGACGGATGGCTAGTGATGACTTTGAGGGGTTCAATGTAGCAGTGGCTGATGGATATAATGTTTCATGCATGAAGAAGATTTCCAAGTTGGTCGTGACATTGGGAAACTACACCTTGACCGATGACTTTTTTGTCATCGATTTGGCAAACTCCAATATAGTTTTGGGAGTCCAGTGACTTCAAACATTGGGCGACATCATGTCAAATTATAAAGTGATGACAATGAAATTATTCACACCATGAGGTAAACAAGTTGTTCTGAGAGGAAATCCAAATAATACCCCTACGACTGTGTCAAAGAAAAGGATGGATTCCATTTCCAGGTGAGGAGATATAGCATATGTAGTAGAGTGTCTTATCAAAACACAGGTAGATGCACAGGGCTAGAAGCATCATCATGCAGATATTCAGGCCTTGTTGAGCAGACATGAAAGGGTCTTTGGACAGATACCTCTAGGGAGACCACCGGACAGAGGCTTTGAGCACACTATAGAATTGGAGGAGGGAGACAAACCTGTCATAACCACCCCTTATAGGAACCCCAATAAATTTAAAGATGAAATAAAAAAATACATCAAGGAGTTGCTTGAGATGGGGAATATCAAACCTAGTTCCAATCCTTTCGCTTCTTTGGTGGTTTTGGTTAAGAAAAAGGATGGAATTATGTGGATGTGTATTGACTAAAGGGCCCTAAATAAGAAGACGAACAAGAACAGGTACCCTATACCGAGGATCAATGAGATTCTGGACAAGTTGTATGGAGAAGTATACTTTTCGATGATTGATCTTCGATCTAGTTACCATCAAATCAGGGCCAGAGAGGAAGATATTCACAAGATTGCTTTTAGGTGCCATTATGGGAACTATGTGTTCTTGGTCATGCCATTTGGGTTGACCAATGTACCAACTACATTTTAGTCATGCATGAATCATTTATTCAGAAAACAGTTGTAGAAGTTTTTGTTGGTTTTTTTTATGATCTGTTGATATATAGCAGAACATGGGAGGAACACTTGGGGCACTTAGAGGAGATTTTGAGTATCATGGAGGAGCAATCCCTGTATGTCAAAGAGTCCAAGTGTGAATGTATCATGACATATATTTTATACTTGGGACATGTGGTCAATGCACAGAGAGTGCAGGTGCATAGGGAGAAGATACAGGCTATATTAGATTGGTCACCACCCAAAAATATCGCACACCTTTGTGGCTTCTTTGGGATTTGCATTTATTACAGACAGTTTGTGAAAGGGTTTCACAGTTGGTCACTCCACTCATAAACCTCACAAAGAAAGGAGCATTCAGATGGACCGAAGAGGCTCAGAAGGCATTTTATCGCATGAAGGAAGTGGTGAGCACATTCCTAGTTTTAGCACTTTCTCACTTCACTCGGCCCTTTGTGCTTGAGTGCAATACATCAAGTGAAGGGATAGGGTCAGTTTTGATGCAGTAGAGGCATCAAATTTCATATGAGAGAAGTAATCTCCCAGAGAGGGAGAAACTATATCCCATCTATGACAAAGAAATGTTCGCCATCATGCATGCCTTGGCGAAGTTTCGACAATATTTGGTAGGTGGGAAATTCGTGGTTAAAACAGACCATAACAACTTGAGACACTTCATGGGGAAAAAGGACTTGAACGAAAGGCAACATAAGTGGGTTAGCAAATTGCAGGTCTATGACTTTGACATCGATTATGTCAAAGGGAAGAAAAATGCAGTAGTTGATGCTCTTTTTAGGAAGCCATAGATGTGTTCGCTTACATAGATTTCAACTGATTGTAAATCCCATCTAGTGGTGGAATATTTCAAGAACAAATTTTTTTGTGAGGTGATGGACCACAATACACAGGATGACATGTATAAGGTGGTGGATGACATCATCTATTACAAGGACCGTATATATCTAGTTCCAGAATCCACACTAAAGGAAAAGATCATGGAGGATATGCACAATACAACATTGGCAAGACATTCGGGGTATTTCAAAACCTACAGGAAAATTAGGGAGAGACTCACTTGGAAGGGTCTCAAATATTATGTGTTGAAGCACGTGAGAGAGTGTGTGAATTGTCAACAGAACAAGTCAGAGCATACCCATCCTACAGGACTATTACAGTTGTTTCCCATTCCATAGCAGAAATGGGAGAGTATATCCATGGATTTTATCACAGGGTTTCCAAAGGTCTAGGGCAGAGATTGTATATATGTGGTGATCGATCGGTTGACCAAATTTTCACACTTCTTTGCCATATCCTTAGAGTATAAGGCAACATAATTAGGGGAGCTATTCTTGAGAGAGGTATTTAGACTTCATGGGATGCCAAAATATATTGTCAGTGATAGGGATTGGTTGGCACAAAGTTGACCCCCAACACTAGTTACCACCTTCAGACAAATGACCAAATGAAGATTGTGAACAAATGGCTTGAAGGATATTTAGTAACTGTGTCAGGGAAGCATAAAGCATGGATGAAGTGGTTGCACCTGGGTGACCATTGTTACAATACCACTCATCACATGTCCATTGGCATGACACCATTCCAAGCATTTTATGGGTACGATGTTCCTTCTTTTATTGACTTGGAATTTGGGGACAGCAGGGCTCCCAAAGCCAAGGATTGGATCCATATAGTGAGGACATACTCAAGGCTCTCAAGGACAACCTACAAACAACCCAAAATCAGCAAAAGCTATATGCAAATAGGCAAAGGGTCGAGCGCACTTTCAAGGTGGGAGACTTGGTTTTCTGGAGGTTACAACCATACAAATAGTCTTCACTGAAGAAGAGTGGAGCGAAAAATCTTAAAACATGTTTCTATGGGCCTTACAAGGTGGTTCAGAGAGTTGTTGAAGTGGCTTATGAACTAGAATTATCGGAGGGAAGCAAAATCCATAATGTGTTTCACGTCTCGTGTCTCAAAAAGGAATTGGGGAAATAGATCACCACTTCGGCAAAGCTACCTCCATTGGATGAGGAGGGGAAATTAGTACTAGTTCCTAAAGAGGTATTGGAGGTCTGAGAGAGGATATTGCACAACAGGGTGATTCGGGAATAACTCATCAGATGGTGGGACTTACCAGCAGACGATGCCACATGGGAAAGTGATCAGAACTTGTAGCATCCAAATTTGTAGTTTATTGAGGACAAACAATCTTGGGAAGGGAGGACTGTAATGTCCCTTTTCTAATGAGCCATCTAGATGAATTGACGAAATGGCCTAAGTAATTCTAGTGGGCCTTAGTCAAGGAATAAAAAGAGAATTAATTATTTTATTAATGTCACTGGAGCGGGAATTAATTAAATATAAAAGTGACATTGAGTAAAGTGGAAAAAAGGCACCTAAGTGACTATTGAGAATATGAAAAGTCACTTAAAGTGAAAAAGTAAAAAGGTCACAAAAGAGTCAACTAATGAATAAAAGGGAAAAAGAGGGTGCCCTATCTTATTCTTGCATTGATATTTTCTAATTTCTCATTGAGAGATCTCATTGTGGTTTTGGCACTCTTGGGACATAAACCCTAGGAGGAATTTTTCATTAATCCTTTTTGAAAGAGATCGCATTGATTTCTTCATTGTGCTTCAGTGTTTTTTCATTTGTGGGATTGTGTTTCCTTGAAGCAATGGATTTTGTTTCAAGAAGGAATAGAATCTTTCTTAAAGGGACCAAGTTTCTTAATCTTGAACCACTTTAATTCCTTATGGGTCGTTTTTTTAGTAGGGGTGTGGATTTATACAATATGGGTGCATTTTCTCTTAAGGAAGAGGTCGAAATATTCTTGGTTGGGCACACCATTCCTCTAAGAGTTCGAGCTACTCATCTCTGACCCAATTTTTTCTCCTTATGGGTTGATATCTTGGTGTGGAGGGCGCAATCTACAGGAAGTTGAGTGCTAGGGGGATCACCCATCATCTCAGGATCTTATTCTTGCTGGTTGGGTTCAACTTGACTATGGGAAGGGCGCATTACTTATGTGGAATGGTTTTCTATCGGTGGAGGTTGTATATCTTACTTCTGGGCTATCATATTTCCATTTATTCCTTGTTGTATATTCTTATCTACAAGCTCGTCCTACTCTTTCACTGCTGCATATTCACATATACACACAACATATATTAAAGGATAGAACTGTCATTTTGGGGGTCGTTGCAACACAGTAGCATCTACAGGAATTGTATATCAACATTGTGATCACCACATTTAAACATCATATCAGGTTTCCAATTACTTTACTTATTGTTTTACTTGTTGGAGTTATTCTCAATGCAACTTCTGATATGATTGTTTAATGCAATAAATATATTTGGAGTTTTATATTAGTGTCTTTATTGTTTTACATAGCAAAGTTAGAATTATTATTATATGTACTGTAAGTAGTCTGCTGAAAGTAAGTAGTTTGGAAATTTGTTTTCCCATTACACCAAGAAAACACAAAAAATTGGTACACTACATGGGTAAAAAAAAAATATCAAGAGAACCGGCAGTGTTTCATTAAACAAGATATATGCCACTGTTTATGCACTTGGCTGGGCGGAAGTTGACCTATGAGAAGTTCATACGAAACGTAATTACTCGCAAAGGCCACCTCGTGAATAATAGTTGCATGGAACAAGAGTATTCGGAAAATGTGACCGTTGGAAAATAAGATCACGATTACATTGAAAAATAATTTTGCCATAGTGTGATTTCATTCATTTGACACTCTTATTCCATTTAATTGAAGCATTTGAACATAGTGTGATTTCATTCATTTGACACTCTTATTCCATTTAGTTGAAGCATTTGAACTCGGATGTAGGTAAATATGGTTAGAGTTGATATGCTTAGATTCCTACTCTTTTTTCTATAAGAGATTTAATATAATATATTATATAAAATTAAAAATATAATAATAAAAATAAATTTTAATATATGTTAAATAATTTTTTTAATTAGAAAATATGAAAATTGAACGGAAGTGGAGAGGGAAAAACAATCATTTTTTTCAAATACCTTAACTAACCTAATTGACATTATGTTAAATAATACTTATTCACATATTCAATTATTTAAAACTATTTTTTATTATGGTTTTTAATTAATTATTATGTTGCATGATCCAAGTAAGGAACCAATTCATTTTCTACAAATAAAATAAATAAAATGCACTTTGAGTATGATATAAATACTATTTAAAATAATTTTGAAAAATTCAAATTTTAAAAAATCAATTAAAAAACTTATAATGAGATGTGTTTAGGAGTTTTGGAATTTTAGTCCATATAGAGACCTTCGAAACTCCCAACGCGGGAAAGATGTAAACCACGGAACATTGATCTCATAAAACCACTACGAACATCTAAGTTTCCCCTCAATTTGACACATCTAAGTTTCCCCTCAATTTGACAGAAGTTCTTCGTGAGAAATGAGGTGGTTTTGAATATTGTTTATCCTTAGCCTGTACATGCTTTGAACGACATGATTTGGCTACAAAATTTGATAGGCACTGCTACCCAGCAAAATTTTTATGGCGCGTTTATTTTTAAAATTGTTCTTCCCATGACTTTAAATTTTTATGACGTGTTTATGTTTAGAATTGTTCTTCCCATGACTTTTTATATTTATGTTTGTTTGTTATTTAAATATTATATATTATATGCTTTTTGTTAATTTTTTTGTTGTGAATATAAGAGAAACTTTTGTTGTAAATAGGAAAATGTCCTTAAGGCACATCTAAACCATGAAGAAACTCCAAAACCATTAACAATGAAAATTAAAAAAAAACAAACTTTGTAAAACTTATTTCTATTAGAAATGTCAAAAACATAAAAATACTTAGACTAAACATGTGACTATTTCAATGGGAAGCCAAAGCAAAATTACTTAAATGGTTAATAATCTTCATGAACATATAATCCTTCATGATCTTCCATTCGATCATTGTTTTTTTTATTTTTTACTGATATGATAGTCTGAAAAAAAATAAGTCTCCCTTATATATGTTGGTGGCGAAATAACGTGAAAAAGCAAGCTACCAAAAGCTAGCTAAATCTGCAATGATTTGGCAACCATTATTTATAAGGGATAACCTTATTTGTCTACAGCCACATTTTTGCATGTATTGTGTAGGAAAAAACATTAAAAACACTCAAAAGAATAGTTATATATGTAACAAGAAAACTAGAGCGATATGAAAATTCTGGATAAATAATCTCTGCATAATAAAGAATGTTTTTATAAGTCGGTGATGAGGATGTTCATGATATGTGGAAGGGAGAAAGACCAGCAAAGCCATTGAAAAGATAAAAATTATTAATTAGGAGCACACTTTGGCCCTTCTCGAACATCGTTATTAACATTCCACTCTTCCATATAGTATCATCAAACTAACGGTTGACATATGAACACGCTTATGAATAACGTGAAAAAGAAATCTAACAAAAGTTAGCTATAATGGAAACTAATATTTATTAGAGATAAATTTGTTGAACACATTTACATGTATTTTCAAATATTTGTGTACCACATTTACAAGTATTTTCAATCAAATCATATTTCATTGGAATATTTTTATAAAAATGAACAAATATAATGTTTTCTTAACCATAAAAGAATATTATTACAACAAGAAAATTAAAACAATTGGCAAAAATATTAGGTCAGCGTCTAATCCAATTAAATATACTCCATCATTTATCCAAACATAAGATTTAATTCTTTATGAAGATTTACCTTCACTTGTTACCAAGGCTATGACACTTTTGAGCATACTCTCTATCACACTAAGATTTACCTTCACTTGTTACCAAGGCTGAAACAAATAGGAGTTTAGAGAGCAAATGGATACATCAGTTGGAGCTACACTACGGTAATAATCTGAAATTTAGTACAATTTGAAAACCTGGCATAATAGAGATTGGCAGTGCCTGAATGGAAAAGAAAAGAAATCCCTGAAAAGGCTGCGGGAAAACAAAAACAAGGAAACAATAAACAACCAAATCGCAACCTTAACCTACCAAACAAAGAAAGCATGAAACGGAGCAATTAATAAGGAAACAATTTGATCAAGCGGAACGAAGGATACAAATGCGGCCTGTGGTGGCTGGGAGCTCAACAGATACAAATGCTGCCTGGTTTTGGAGATCAAATCCAAGGACCCCAAAGGTCATCAAGGATGTAGAAACCTCTTCATGCAGATGGATGTGATGGATAACCTAAATAAATTGAAAGAGAAGAAGACAGTTGTGGGTTCCGGAGGTGTGTGAATTGGGCATAAGCAAACAACAGCGGCATCGGTGCCAACAGCAGTCAGCTGTCGATTTCAGAGTTGCTTACAAAGTTGGCGGCTGTGGGAGGATAGGACGGAGACGGAAACGGAAACAGCATGGCGGGTGACAGGTAGGTGGATACGTCATTGACAGTTTAAAGGTAATGACGACGGTTTCAAAGGATGGCACAGTTTAAAGGTGATAGAGGTGGTTTCAAAACTGTGGATGTTTTAAAGGAATGGTGAACATGGTGGTTTTTGAAAAACTGTCAACCCAATTAACAAGTTTTTGTTGAAAAGTTATTAGTCCCTGCCCTTAGGGCTGGAGGGACTATAGTAAAAGGTTTGGCATTCTTCTATTAGTTCTACACGAAAACCAATGCACCAAAACGCATTTTAACAAAGTTTTGAGTGTTTTATACAATTTCCCATATCCTATTTGATTTTTTATCCAAACTTTCTACTTTGACTCCTTATTTGGCCTCTTCCATAGGTATGCAAAGTATTTGGTTTGAAACTTGGTAAATGATGACTAAGTTAAGGCATGCATGCTTTGAGGTGAACTAATGCTATCTCGAGTGATAGCATTAGTTTATTAACATTAAATGTTTATGTACTGAGACCATATTTATAACATAGACATTTCACTTCCCTTTGTTAGGTGTCCAACACTTTGTTAGGTTGTCCGTGCACACTGGCTTCCATGCAGAATTCGTGTCTACTAGCCACCGTTGAGTCCCATGCAGAACCCTCATACTTCATACTTATTCTTTTACTTGATTAGCATCTCGTTCTCAGTCTAGATGTTGTCTTTCAGACGTTCTTGCACTATAGCTGAATCCCCAACTCGTTCTCAGTCTAGATGTTGCCTTTCAGGCGTTCTTGTGCTATAGCTGAATCCCCAAGCTTCCTGAAGATACAGGAGGTGATAACTATCTGTATAGGTGATAACTATTTGTATATTGAAACAAAGAAGGTACAACAGGTAAAAACTATCTATATATCTATACTGAAAAACTAAAAAGTTCAACGTAATTTTCTTTCTCAAAAAACTGAGTGCTTTTTCTTTATGAAAAAATCTACATAGAGACATGTAATATTTTTTAATATTTTTCCTAATTTATTTGGAGGAAGAATGATTTCAGAGAGAGAGCAGAGAAGTCATGTAGTATGCTAAAAACGTAGTCTAGATAGGAGACGTACCTGAATCAGTTGGCGCACCCTACCTACTTTCACCTCCTTTTCTGTCTTCCCAGGCCCTTTCTTCTCCTTTTCTCTCTTCCCAGATCCATCACTAACCCTTTGTATATCAAAGTCTTAGTGAAATATTTTTAGGGTTGGGTTAAAGTTTACACGGAAATGATTGGCATAAAGCCTAATGAACCCTATGGATTTCTTACATCCATCGTCTGGCCTATTTACAGGAACAAGAACACTCCTGGATCTCTGACCAGTTTATCTTTCCTCGATCTAAAGTTTTCCGCCTGGAATTACTTACCTTATTACTTCACGTCCCTTAGAAGCGTGCCTTAGCTACTGGCTTAAGAGCTCAAGATTTATTAGCCTGGAGGGAAGTAAGGAAGGACAAAGAGACAGAAACTACCAGTCAGCCTAGTTAGAAGAGCTTTAACCTAAATCCTTGGAGCCTAGGTTCCTTATTGCAATTAATCCGAGAATAGAAGCCCAGGAGACCGCCCAGCAGCATTGGAAGATCCAGAGCCGGAAGCCCAGGAAGGAAGGGCTTTGTTCGAATCACCCTCAGCCCACGAAGGAACATTGTTTTTAGAGGTTTTCCTAGGAGCCTTGATAGAATTATCAGAAGTACAAGAGCTCGTCCCAGGAGCATGATATATGGTACTCCCTTAAGCCTTGGAGCTTTGCTATATTAGGGACTCCCAGAAGCCACTTTGTTAACGGGGATGGACGATTTAAGGAAAAAACTTTTTGGATATTCATTGCCCAACGTTTTGAAGAACCTTACAGTACTACTTGCCCCGTTCGAGTCCTGCTTCTTTAACCTTCCTTCTGACTTTGAACTGTACTCTCTTCCTTTCTATTTTGTAGACGGGACTTTACCCCTGTGCGTGCCTCTGCTAGTTCCTTTTCGATATCCCTCCTATGTTTATTTAACTAAACTCTCATATTTTGACTAGGAAACCAACTCTATTTGATTGAACAACTTGTAAGCTGTAACGTTTATGCATAGCACAAAGGCTAGTAGTTCTTAACATACGGAAGCTCATAAGAAGACGAAAGCTAGTAGCTCTTTCACTGCATGGACTCTTAAGGCTTGAACTCTATGGCCCATGCAAACTACATTTGAAAAAAGCTTTCAATAACAAGAATCAGACGCATGTTGTCTTAAAGGCAGTGGCAGACACCCAGGGATAGGGACAGGGACATAGACAGTGGGCTCAACTTGAGGGATAGTGGGCAGGAACAGTGGGCTAATAAAGTACAGGGACAATGGTCTAACAGGAACAGTGGGCAGAGCAGCAAGTTTTCAGCAGTCAGGGCAACAAATAGTGAAAGGTTAAGCATAAAACAGAGGGTCAGTTTTGGGCAGAGACTTAGATTTCCCTTAATAGCATCACGACAATGGGACAAGAAACTTTAGAACTAGTGGAAACAAATGATATAGGGCAAGTGAAAATTGCCTCATCAGCCAAAACTGAAAAGTGGGTTTGGGTTAATGCCAAACAATACCGGGGCATTTTAAAACGAAGACTAGCTCGTCTGAAAGGGGAGAAGACAAGGAGAAAAATGTCTCAAAGGGAAAGCACTTGGGTCCTTCGCAAGAAGCAACATTCAAACAAGTCCTCTTTGCAAGTAGGTGGCAACAAGTCTAAAGGAAAAGGAGAAGTCATTGATGACTATGCCTTGTATAGTCCTACATCTACACCTCTCACTTGGCCATCTGATCTTTATGTGAAAGAACTGTTAAAGGTAAAAGAGAGGTTGGAAGCAGTAGAAGCTAAAGAGTTGGAAAGAGACTGTACAATCCATAGAATAATAGCCGAAACCCAGGATTTAGCAGAAAACAACAAAGTTCTGAAGGAGCAAGTGTCATTGCTACAGGAAGCTCTTCGAATGGGGAAAACAGAATGGCAACGCATAAAAGCAGAAGTGCAAAACATGAAGAAAAGTGCAGTGGAGAATACAGAGGTGATGAATGCGAAGCCATCTCAAGTTAAAGGGAAAGTAGTTATTCAAATAGACAACAATGAAGAGACATCAAAAGAAGAGAGGAAAGGAGATTCTGCAATACTCTCTAAAACCTGGGCTCAAATTACTAGCAATCCTGCTAAGAGGGAAGGAGAAAGAAACATTCAGGTTGACAACATGCAGGATAGAGAAAGCAAAGAAAGACATGATAGAGCAACAAACATAATTATCAAAGGGGTGAAAG